>JAYKXP010000252.1:0-45461 GCA_037176845.1 Paramarasmius palmivorus | reverse complement strand
GGGTTAGGCGGTTGGGGAGACCTTCAACCGACTTTGAAGTCCAATGGCGGATTATCGTCTTTCAAGTTTCTTATCCATCCTTCCATACAGTCAGAAGGAACTTCACTCTCCCAGACATCGTTGTTTTTCCTCGATGTAGCTAGGGCCTACCTTGATCAGATAGGCCGAAACGCCTTCGTTCTTACCGCAACGAAGGAAGTGTGTTAGATGGTGAAATGGGTTCGTCGGGATTACCAAGGGGTTTCAGACGTACTTCGAGTCCATTTGAGGTAATAATCATACTCTACCTGGAAGTATGGTTTATACAATTACTGATAGATAGACTTGATAGGGTGCTTCACGCCCGCTGTAATTTCATTCTTTAGGAGTGTATGTGCATTACGCTTTCTTATGTATATGTTCTGTGTATGTTGTCGTATCGGCCGCAGAGGACTAGGAGGACAATGTCCCAAGAAACGATTATTCGGACTGCGTCTAATGGAAAGCCCTAACGTTCTCTGCCTAACGGTAGGTACCTTGCTTCCGTCTGGAACATGTTCCATCTGACTCGAGCCTTGTTTGCGCAGAGCGTATGTTGATGGATGCATCATGCTCGTGAGTCTAATCGTTAATCTTCGAAATTCTTTCAGTTTTACTCTTGGAATTCGTAACAGATGGTGGACATGGTCTGGTTCGAACTGGCAGCAGCGATCAATGCGAACACTCAGTGCCTTTTGAAGGTGGATCTGTACAGGCAACACCGGTAAACTCTACTCAATTCCTACGGGGCTGCCTCTCCTAATTTGACTGTAAGATACCAGATTCCCATTATCAGTTGGTTTCTGATCTTGGTTTGTAGCTCAAATCGACAATACACGGCGGGTATTCGAGGAATGTTTCCTGATGCTATTGTTCAGGATGTGTTGAGTACAACTGATGGATGTTGTGCTATGTGTAGAAATTGATGTTATTGGCTCGCATCGAGTTCAAGTGTAATACTCAAAGACATAGTAATTATGCTTTTTTTCCTCGGACATAGCCGAGATATCAATTCAGTTTTCCTTGCCACATAATCACCTGACAGCTAGACCCTCATATTCTGCACAATCTCTGAAGGCGTAAGGTCAAGAATCGGAACCATCGACTGTCTTCATCTGCAATACGCGATTGAAGACGGTATTCCGGCGGACGATTCATCGACACTTCAACAACTCCTCCAAAGCACCTTTCTCAAATTACAATCCCATCCTCCTCTCGACACAGAGCAAGCCTCAGATCCGCAATCTCGGCAAAAAATCCTCCCTTCTCAGGCCTCTCAAGAGATCGGCGGTCAAAGGCTTGGGGGGCGGGCAAAAGAGTTTAATGACCATGTCCAGCGTCCTAAGCTTTGGCATCTTTTCCAAGACCGAGATAAGGTCTTCAATTCCAGTTGAAATGAACTTGAGGTGCAGACTCTCGATCTCTGAAGATCGCACGGCAAGGGCGGCCACATGTACCAATATCTTGGGTACCTTTCCAAACCGCGTATCTTTGCATTTAGATTGCTCGGATGCCCTCGAGAGATAGAGTTTTCAATGCTGGCATCATAAGGGCATCCAAAAGACATGCAAGCGATGATGCATTAAGTTTATCCACGCCCCCAAGATGCAGGGTCTCGAGGTATCGCAATGATAGAGGCGAGTTTATCTGCGACGGCCCTTTGTTCCCACACAGAGAGAACTTTGCCACTCGAATATTGGGATACCCACTAAGCAGGCTCACTACTTGGGGTGTTCCTGCGTTTCCGAGAACGACTTCGGTTAGGCTGGGGAAAATGGTTAGGCGAGGAATTTGTGCTGGCGCGTCGTCGGTGAATAGTGATCGCCACGCTGGAGATCAATGAGGAATCTGAGAATGGTTCAAGAGTGCGGACGGCACCGTGATCAGGTGTGAAAAGAACCAAGTGACGAAGGTTCTTGACACGGCCCCTACTAAGTAGGATAAGCACTCGAGCGGGTTTTAAGCCACCATAATAATGATAGGGAAAGTGGAGGGCGAGATGATGAATGCAGTCGAACGGTGAAAAATGAGACTGACTGAGGCGTGACGGGATGGACAGCGAGCCAAAATCCGGGTCGTCTATATCGGTCGGACTGACTGACTGTGTGTTATACTGTTAGTGAAACAGATAGTGGATGCGGCTTTCGCGCGTTCTAAATGCATTTTAGTAGGCCATCCACGATCCCTTCAGCATAGGCTGATCCTACGAGGTCCACGTAGAGCGATGCCCTTAGTGCTGGAGTTGCTAATGCACGTCTCTCAACGACGGCACACACAGCCCAAACGAAGAGCTATCGATTCTGAGAGGTTCTTATCGGGTTGAAGTGTTCTGCGGAATTGAGTTTGTGAGAACACATGAAGCGTATATTCGGTGACATCGACCAAGATGAATATAGAGGATAGGATTTCTGGTGGTATGGAGGCGACTGTAGCCATCTAGGATACCCTTATATTCTATTCTAAGATGTTAATACACTGCGTCCAATGCAAGAGGAATATCTACCTTCAGGGTATGTGTCCCCCGTGATGGTTCTGGTCAAGAAAGACGGGCGCCTAGTTTGCTCTCTTTTCCCTCTTCTTTTCCCTCTTCTTTTCCGCGCACGTCAGGAAGCTTGAACGCAGGGAAATTCTCGTTCAGATTCATCGCCCCTCATGGATAGCATGTAGAAGACGGGGAAACCCGTGGATCCGCCTATGACATTGCGAGAGAGAAGACAAAGGCAGGCAACGAGTGTCAGTGCGACGTTCCTTCATCATGCATGCATCATGATCCGATGTTGCTTTCCTCTGACCAGAAAGTCAGATATCAAGCCCGAAACCAGAAACCCGCAAGTTCGGGTCTTTCCACTACCCTGTGGGCATTTTCAGCTTCGCACTCGATCATGGAAATTGCTGAGACACACGTCTGGCCGATGCAGAGTTGAGGGATGATGTCGTCGGAGCAAAGATGAAAATGGAGCCCATCACCAGCAAACGTGTCGAGCTTCTTACAATAATTGTCGTGCGCTATTATCTTTCTTGAAGGAACTGGTACTTCTTTTTTGTCTTCAAAAGTTCCTAGGTGTATGGATCCCGCGTACTACTATAGTATACGCAATGAAGGGATCCTTGATGCTATGCGCTACGTCACGGTGCGCCGCAACCATGAAGAAGGCAGGGAAGGCGAAAAGGTTGAGAACGATCAACAGTGTCATTTCATTTTCGCCTCCCCAGAAATCGAGCGACTTCTCGACGCGGATGCATTGAATGAAGTCTGGCCAATCTTTCATGGAGGTGAGAAGAAAGTCGAGCAGGATCCTTCGACAAGACCAGAAGGGCCATCTACGATCACACCATTACCGATCTTGCGCTGAAGCAGACTGCCAAACATTACCTTGTATTGCGTTCAGACCGAGATTGACGGCGGTGGTAGTATACAAAAAGAATTGCCTTGTTTCGAATACACCATATGTAACGTATCAAGTCCTATATACTCAAAGTTATAGCAATCATGATTTATTCTTGGACATACCCAAGAAGTTCGAATTCGGTTTGCCTACAATGACAGGTATCTCCACTGGGACAGCTAAGCCCTCGCCACGAAGCCACTCTGACAGCTAGACCCTCATTCTGCATCTCTCGCAGGCATTGAAGGTCAAGAGCAGGGAACATCGACTGCTTCATCTGCAAATACGCCGATTGAAGACGGTATTCCGGCGGACGCATCATCCAACACTTCAACAACTCCTCCAAAGCACCGTTCTCAATTTCAGTCCCCTCTTGACACAGAGAAAGCCTCAGATCCCGCAGCCTCGGTGCAATATCTTCCCTTCCCAGTCCTTTCAAGAAACTGGTGGTCAAAGGCTTACCGAAAGAGAATTCAACAGCCACGTCCAACAGCCTAAGTTTCGGCATCTTTTCCAAAACCAAGATAAGGTCTTGGTCCTTGGATGGGATGAAATTGAGGTGCAGACTCTCAATTTCCGGAGATCGCTCGGCAAGGGTGGCCACATGCCCGAACAATTCGCATGGCTCTCCACTCCGCAGGAATGGCGTTCTGTCGTAGGTGAGATTCCCACATGCCTCGAGAGATAGAGTCTTTAATGCTGGCATCGTAAGGGCATCCAAAAAACATGCGAATGATGATGTCTTGGGTCGATCCACTTCCCCGAGGTACAGAGTCTCGAGGTACTGCAATGATAGAGTCGAGCTTATCCGTGGCTCTTCGCTCCCCGGAGGCCCTGCCCACAGAGAGAAGTTTGCCACCCGAATATTAGGACATACACCAAGCAGGCTCACTACTTGGGGCATTTCTGTCTTTTCGAGAACGACCTCGGTTAGGTTGGAGAACGGTAGGCGAGGTAATTGTAACGGTGTGTCGTCGGAGATAGTGATCGCAATGCTGGAGAGTAACGGGGAATTCGAGAATGGTTCGAGAGCAAGGATGGCATCGTCATCAGGCGTGCAAAGAACCAACTGACGAAGGTTCCTGACACGATCCCTAAAGTGGGATAAGCAGTCGAGCGCAAATGTTGACGGGTTTAAATTAGGTCCGGTAAAAGGAAATCGGAGGTTGAGATGATGGATGTGGTCAGAACGATTGAAAATGAGACTGATGAGGCGTGATGGGATAGGCAGCGAGTCAAAGTCTGGGTCGTCTATATTGGCCGGACCAATTGATTGGAAGCTGTCATACTGTATTGAAATAGATAGCGGGTGTGACTTTGCACGTTCTAAAGTCATTCTGAGGCCTTCCACGATCCCTTTAGCGGAAGATGATTCTCCGAGGTCCACATGTAGCGATGCCCATAGCGCAGGAGTTGCTAACGACACATCTCTCCAGCGGCGGCACACACGGCCCAAATGAGAGCCTGTCGGTTCTGAGGGGAAATCACTGGGTGGAAGTGTTCTACGGAAGTGGCTCTCTGAGAATAGATGATGTGAATGTTTGGTGACATTGACCAGGATGAATATGGAGGATAGGATTTCCGGCGGTATGGAAGCGATTGTAGCCATCTATGATACCCCTCTAGTCTATTCGAAAACGTTAGTACGCCGTATGAAATGTAAGAGGAATACATACTGTCAGGTTCTGCGAGTCTTTGTTTTCACTATGGTGACGGTTCTGGTTTAAGAAAGATAGGCGCCTAATTTGCTGTCCGGCTCTCCTTTCCTCCTGATACGATGAAGCATATGCTTACCACCTTCAAATTCCCGTATTTTCTTCTCTGTTTCTCATACAGATCCATCAGCGAGGACTCGGAGAGAAGATGAAAAAATGGAACCACAGGTTTGAGGTTTATTTTCTCTTTGTTCATCAATGCTAATCACACATCTCAAACACAGGGTCTACCGGAGTATCCGTTGTTGAAGCCCCAACTCAATGTCATGGTCAATGTCGAGCCCTTTGTGTGGACTTCCAGACTTCCCCGTTCGCTACTTTCAAATGAATCGTTGGATATCGCGAAGAACTGGTGCTTGTCGGTGTGGATGTTTGAGAGGTTGGGCTGCAGGATGGACGGGTTAGGCTGGTTGGGACGCGAAGTGGAAAAGGGAAATAAGAGATGCATGCGGGAGCTCTAGCGAAAATTTTCAAGATTACGAAGAGGAGATGGCGTTAGTCTCAAGCTCGTCAAAGTGTGTGTTTCGTCTTCATGAGATATAGCCCTACTAACGAGCCTTTGTTACACCAAAGCTGTTACTCGTGCACCTGTTACTGAACTCAACAAAGTCATGGACCCTGGGATCTTCTTGAGCTTGAGGTCTACTCAAAAGAACACAAGCGGGCTACGAATGTGAGTATACCTTCTCTCTGTATACATACCGCCTTCCCCTACATGCTTGTGCTCCCAGCTCAATCTCGAGGACTAGTCAAGCTCCCGATCCCCTTGTTCTGGTTCAAATTCTGAACCACCACCACTGGCATAAGAATGTTGAAAAGACACAACACCGTGATACTCCAGAGCACATCAGGGACACCAAACACACCGACTTTGCCACTTTTTGTGTAAGTCGTCGCTCGAAACAGATTTTATCAGACTTGTACTGAGAACTTGTCTTTTAGGTATCAGACGCTGAAGAAGGCGACGCCCGGGATACTTCCTTTCCTTTTCCTCGGCGCTGGCGGGTATTCAGTTGATCTCAGGCTGTCATTCTTTTTAGGGTTTGACAGACGGGATATCCGATACAGTACATTCATCTATACCTGTCGTACATCACGACCACGAGGACACAGCATTGTTAATGTGCCCTGTCTTCCACGTCGTCGACCTCTTTCTCCACCACTCCCATTGACCATCCACTGAGGCTACTGAGCCAATGTCATTCAATCATAGCCAAGGGGTCTCCATAGCTGGTGGAGCCCACAATGTAGTCTATGGAAACCAGGTCAACAACCCAGTGTACAGTTCTAATGATCCCAGTGAGTTCCACATCCGGTTTCCAACGATTTACTCGTTGACCGTTCGAGCAGCAAATGAAGTCCTCAAAGTTGTAGCTGCACGTGCTGCACGTGCTGCACTGAACGCAATATACAACTCCGAACAGCGCTATCCTCCTCCCAACTGCCTTCCAGGTACACGCACTAGGATCCTCCAACAGTGTTGTGGTTGGATTGAGGAACAATCGTCCACGGTTCGATGTTTTTGGGTACATGGGCCAGCTGGAGTTGGGAAGTCGGCAATCATGCAGACGCTCTCGGAGAAGCATGCTTGCAAGGGGAAATTACATGCAGGAACGCAGCCGCCGAGGCATGTCTGCGTGCAGGGAGAGAACGCTTGTCATCACTTCGCCGCAAGCTTTTTCTTCTCTCGGAACGATCCTACCAGGGACAAGCTGGATCCTCTCGTCGCCACTATCATCTATCAATTCCTCACGTCAGAACCTCTCCGAGAGGTGCTGGGCCCGACGATCATCGAAGCGGTTCGCTCAAACCCTGGCATTTTCCAACTTTCGTTTGAAGACCAGCTCCGGAAGCTCGTTCTGGAGCCATGCTCGAACGTTGATCCGCAAGAATGGAAGAACCTTCCGAATCTCATCGTCATTGACGGTCTAGATGAATGTGTCCTGCTACCGTCGCAGGAAAGGCTCCTTTTGATGATACGACAGGCTATCCCAGGATGCCCCCTCATATTCCTAATTGCCAGTCGCCCAGAGCCCCGAATCTGTCGAGCATTCGAACACGAAGCATTTTCTCTCCATTTACAACGTCTCGCTATCGGTGACTCGTCCGAGTCTACCCAGGATATAACCACATTCTTTCACCACCGGTTCGCCCAACTACAGGATACGCATCATGCCTTCCGCTACATCGAGATATCGTGGCCTGGTGAAAATGTAATCTGGGAACTCGCTCGCAGAGCTTCCGGACAGTTCATCTTTGCCGAAACAGTGATGAAGTACCTCGAAAACGATGACGAGGTACCAACGGAGCGCCTGCAGGCGATTCTACGTATCCGAGCGGAAGACCTCCCGGAGTCTCCGTATCCTGAACTGGATCTACTTTATGACCAAATCTTACAAGCATGTCCCAAATGGGACGAGGTTTCCAAGATCCTCAGGCTACTTTTGCCGCATGGTATCAGGGTACCCAGTACTCTGGCAAGTCGCATATCGATAGATTGGCATGTTCCACAAACTCCAGAATTCATTGCGGCACTCTTCAACTTTGAACCGGGCAAGCTTCAAAGTCTTTTGTTCAGATTACATTCCGTTATAAAGGTGCCCAGTCAAAAGGAGGAGGAGATAGACATCTTGCATGCCTCTTTCACGGACTACCTCCTTGTTCCTGCACGTTCAAGGGCTTGGCATATCGAGCCGTACACTGAATCAGAGTTCTACGACCTATTGTCACAAACGTTCCTTCGCGCCATTTCGATTCGCTCACAGCGGTATCTCCAAACGATGCAAAGTCACACACCGCAACTACCAGATGAAGACACTTTATACCTTTCGGACGTCTTGGGTATCCGTGCAGGCGGCGAACCTCCGATTTTCGTGGTGTTCGATCTCATTCGCGATGTAGTGTCCCCGAGCGACGAGCTTATAGCTGCCTTGAACCAATTCGATCCATATCCTTTCGCGACATGGCTGTTGAACTGGTCAGCCTTTCACGGAAGAGATAATGGTGTTGCGTACTGGATGGCAACCATTACATGGGCCGAGGTTAGATCATAATCGCCTTCAGAAGTATTGATATTGACATGAAATTCACAGTCCCTCGGTTCCCGGGCCCCCATGAAATATCTCGATACGATGGAGTCGTTTCTAGATGCCTTCTGTGTCGGGTCACCAAACACATCAGCTTCGTGGTTAGGTCGAGCAATGGCATTCCTGGAACAAACCTTTTACATAACCGACACCAACGACCATCAGCACAATTGGTGTCAACTTCTTGGTTATACCGAGGGATTCGAGGGGGACAACAACATATACATCCTTCAGGCTGACCAAACGCCGCCTCCATCTTGGTCGGTTTTTACTGTTACCCGCGAACAGGGCGAGACTATAAACAGGCTACTGGAGTCTCTTGGTCACTGTAGGACACAAAGCCTTCGTAATGACCTCCGCCATGATACGTATAAAAGTGTCAGCCAGCTTGACGAAGTAAAGGCAATTATCATGAATTTGATTAGTCGTATTGTGTCATTAACTGAAGCATCTTATTAGCACAACGATCTATACGCTCTGAAGAAGCTGGTAGCACGACGGCAAGAGCAATTTGGCTTACCTGTGTATCCATGCACGCCACCTAGAACCGCCCATGTCGAGCCGATGAGCGAGGATGTCACATCCGTCGAAGGCACCAACGACAATACTGCTGGCGAGACGTCTAGTCGACATATAGAGCAGCGTACTCGAAGAAGAAAGCGAGACAACTCTTCTCCTCCGCCACCTAGTCGGAAACGCGGTCGTGGTAACAGTCGACAAGCTGTTCCGGCGCGACAAAACCAAGCCACTTCCACATCGGAAGATCAGTCTATTACAACACGGGGAAGACGTTCTAGTAAACGACTCGCATCGAAACAACATAACCAGCGAGGTTTTGGTGTCCCTTCGACGCGAGGAAGATCTAGTCGACGAGGCGGATAGCTGGGACGATCTCTGTGACGAGTTTAAGGCGGGCTTGGTGTACCGTCGCCTGACGATGACCTCAGAGTTCTGGCCCAATTTCAGCACGAGCTGTATTGTGGTGTGGACATTTGACCGCTTTTGTGGTCGGTACAGCACTCGATGGCCGAGGCGTAGGCAGAGCGAGCTGTGCAATGCCTGGCGGTAGAGATGTTCTGACCTCGAGTTAATAGACGAGACTTGGACGGGTTGGAATCCTATTTCTTTTCATTCCTTCTTATCATTCATCCGTCTCCTCGCTATCGTCTGTACCGATCCAATGCTAGGAAAATGCTTGCATAGTGCTCGTTTATCGCCCATCGTCGAGTTTGTTATTGGATGAAGTGTGTTTTCGTTAGGTGTATGTACAAGATCGTGTAGTAGTGAACTCGAACACGGGAAACGTGGTAGCTGAGAAACTATCCAATGCCGATGAACTCGGTAGTGTGCAATGAACGCTTAGTACTCTAGATGATCCAACCTCTCTGAGTCCTTATGATGAGTGTCACGAAGGTGTCTATGTTCAAGATGCACTCAACATTCTATCCAGCGGCCCAAGCATACACGCACACGCACCTTCCAATCCGTCCAGTGCCCCGCCCTGATAAATAAACGATCCCAACTTGAATTCTCCGATGGAGGAAGTATGAGGCAGAGACACAAAGAACGGGCGCTTGTTCCGGCTCGCTCTTTTTCCGACTCTCCCATCGCTCTCCCAACATCCTTTCCTCCCTTCCATGCAGTACAACAAGCCTAAACCCACCCCGCACGCGTACGAGCTATCGATTCAGGACGGTTATATGGAGGGAAGCTAGAGGAAGAATTTTGTAGCTGTCACTCCCAGTCCCCGATGCATATCACCTTCAACTTGGATTTGGTTTTCACACCCTTCATCCACCCGCTCTTCCTTCCCTATCTACCCACCGGTCTACGTATACATACCCTGCAACTGAAGGAGAAAATGGGGAGGGGATACCCGATTATCATTGGATAACGATGGATGCACTCTCGAGGTTCGTCGTAACATCCAATGTCTCTCCGTTTATTCCGACTAACAGACTCTGACTACAGCCTTCATATCACACCCTGAGCAAGGACACTAGAATGCTCAACTCTCTCAGAAGCTCTCTGCGTTCGACGTCGAAGCCTTGAAGCTCAAATTCGATATGGCTAACGTCGAATCCGTTACCTGCAAATTCCAGCCTTCCTCGTTCGCTACACCCGATATATCATTGGAGACCGTAGGCAAATGGCCTGAACTTGTGATTGTTGAATTTGAGCTGGGTGCTTTTGAGGGGTTTGGGGCTGTAGAGGAAACTAGTCGTGATGGAGTTGCGAAACTGGAAGGCTTGGCTGCTGGCGTAGGCGTTCGCCATAATCATGGGAATCAGGACGAAGGGGGCGATATACAGAGTCGAGGTGAAGCTTATAAAGGCCATCCTTTACATGCGGGACGGTACCTTCCGGACAGAATCAGGTTGCACGGTTCAGCGGAACACACAGTGACAACACAGTGGAGTTTTCGACCAGGCCAAGTGCTCTGCACCCTACTATTTGTTGCAGAACATGTCGGCTTGGTTCTAGTCCGATTACCATAGATACGGTCGATATCGAGGCACAAGTGGGTACCAGAAACTCGAACCACATCTTTGGCATGTTACTCTTCACTATTCCAGAGAAGCTGTATTCTGATTGTGTCTCTCTAGCCTTCAAATCAAACAGACACAACTACATGCTTCCACATTGGTCCCCTTTGCTGTCATAACGATTCGTCTGGCAGCCAGTATAGCATAATGAAGCGGGCTGACCGCTGACGCTTCTTTCGATATGCGGCTACTCCTTCGGACTTCCCGCATTGACACCTACACCTGGTCATAAAACATCTTCACGCGCTCTTCGAACACCAGCATGGATCAAAGACACTAGGTCTGACTAGTCGTTACCTGACTTCTACACCTTCTCCCATCCTCCATCCTCCACCCTGTGCTCTACTTTTCTCTCTCCAGAGAATCGCTCTCTGGTTCGAAAATGTGGTAGAAATGAGCTGGACATAGACCCAATTGGCTGGTGAGCGTTATAAACGGTTCGTCGTCATTTACTCTTTACTACTTCATTGTTGATTGAAAAATCAACATATATATAGCAGAAACCACTACACCCGACTCCGAATTCACGATCTATGCTCGAAGATTACCTTGATTCACTCCTCGTTCATGGTTGACGTTTGGAGAGCAAACCCGAGTTCCAAGCCCCAAGCCTACAATTCAGGCACGCACGCTCACAAGTTGGGGTGCCGATCTCCCTCGAATGTACGCTTCAAGGTTTGCGGTGGGTGTTGTTCTGTTCAGTGGTGGTAGTAGGGTTGGAAGGGGTGAGTGTGTTGGCGTATCAGTGGTGTCGACTCTGGGAGCTCACAGCTGCGTAAAGCGGTACCGTTTGTAGGAGTGAGGAACTAGGATACTCTGACGAACCAGCATGAGGTCAAAAGTCGGGTTCACGAACAGGCCTAGATCATGTTAGGTGCTCGGTTCACTGGTCTTCAGACTCGGAACGGTACACAAATCTGTCTCTAACTCACGTTCAAAGACAACCGCACGAATGTATGAACCACGCACCATGTCACTTCATTTTCCTCGATACCAGAGGATACTCCAGCCCAGCGCCCAGCCGGAGATCGAAATGTATTGGCCTCACCAGAATGGCGTGGATATTCGATCGGAACCGTAGGTACAGTCATTAGTATGTCACTTGTCGTCTTTCTACACAAAATTGGGTCTAACATTTGTCTTCAGACTGAGCTAGCATCTCTAGGTTGCATACCTTGAGATGCTGATACAACTTTGTTGCTACCCACGTTCATTAACACCAAGCATACCTCAGTCTTTCACATATTGTCACAGCATCTGCGCCTCCTGATTCCAATGTAGAGCTGTTGGTGGCGCTCGAGACGTTTGATTCATCTGGGGCGACGTGGAAGATACAAAGACAAATGGAAGGACGGTACGAAAAGGAGAATACGGTTTGCAAATTCACATCGTATCGTCTTCCACTCTATGGTACCCTGGTCTCCAGGTGCTTGCCAGCTCAAGGACACCTTATCTCAGTGCTTCTCCCGTGGGCAGATTGATAGGAGCTGTGATCCTCAGTATGTCATTGTCCCAAACGTGGATTGCTGGAGGATGACGCATAGGCAAATGGCGAGAAAGGATTTCTGCCTTTTCATATCCTATCCTTAAACATTTTCGACCGTGTTGACGTTCATCAGCCGTGCTTATTTCGGGTCTGGTCGTTGAACATAGCGTCCGTTAAGGAACACAACATTCATATCAAGTGGACAGGTGGTGAACATGAGGAGAGGGACAGGACTGTCACGCTGTCAGAGCTTTGCTTCACATCCTGAACCTTGTTGGGGCTTCGAATCCTCTCTGCCTTCCTTGACTCGCACTCTTCATCTCTCTACCTGTTCCCCTCTCCTCTGTATCTGTAGCCCTCTCCACGATTCCCATTTCCATCTACCTTCATATCCAGTTGACGAACACGAAGAATCAACAATACACATCGCATTTCCAAGCCCCTTTCTTTCTGCCATCTCACTCACGGGACCCAATTCTTACCACAGCTCAGCCGATGTCGTTCAGCTACAGCCAAGGTATCTCCATAACTGGGGATGTACACAATGTTGTCCACGGGGATCAAATTAACAATCCAACGTACAATTTTGAATCGTCGCGTTAGTGATCTTTGTTCGTATGATTCATCTGCTAATCCTTTACTATGCAGTCACCGAAATTCTCAGGTCTTTGACAGAAGATGCTGCTCTAAATGCGCTTCATAACTCGGAACATCGCTTCCCTCCTCCCAACTGCCTCTCCAGTACTCGTACGAAGATCCTTGCGGACTGTAGTCGCTGGATCTCGGTACAGACTTCGACCCAACGAGTTTTTTGGATACGTGGTCGAGCCGGAGTTGGCAAGTCTGCAATAACGCAAAATGTGTGCGAGAAGCACACTTGCAAAGGAGAACTGTTAGTAGGAACGCGATGGCCGTGGCATGTCTGCCTACGGAATCAAGCAGGAGAGAATGTCAGCCATCGCTTTGCTGCAGGCTTTTTCTTTTCTCGCAATGACCCCACCCGAGATAAACTGGATCCTCTTGTCGTCACCATCATCTACCAGTTCCTCACGTCAGAACCTCTCCGGGAGGTACTCGGCCCGTCGATTATTGAAGCACTTGCCTTAAACCCTGGCATATTTCGACTTTCATTCGAGGATCAGTTCCGAAAACTTATTATCGAGCCCTGCTCGAAGGTTGAACCAGAGGTGTGGAACAACCTTCCGAATGTGGTAGTCATTGATGGGCTCGACGAGTGTATCCTGATACCGTCCCAGGAAAGACTCGCTGCGATGATAAGAGAGGCTATAATGCGATGCCACTTGATATTCCTGGTTACCAGTCGTCCAGAACCCCGAATTTGCCGAGCGTTTGATCACGAGATATTCACTTCCCTTCTGTATTCTTTTGATATCAGAAATTCAATCGAGTCCAGTCAAGATATAACCACATTTTTCCACCATCGGTTCGCGCAGCTACAGGATACGCGTCAGGCGCTGCGTCACATCGACGTCTCATGGCCCGGTGAAGATGCGATCCGGAAGCTTGTTGAAAGAGCCTGTGGGCAATTCATCTTTGCTGCCACTGTCATGAAGTACCTCGAGAGTGACGACGATGATCCAACAGAGCGCCTAGAAGACATTCTTCGTATCCGAGCAGATGACCTTCCCGAGTCACCGTATCCTGACTTGGATCTTTTTTATCGCCAGATCCTATCGAAATGTTCCCGTTGGGACGACGTTCGGAAGGTCTTGCGCCTCCTTGTCACACCTAGCACCGTCATACCAACCGTTAAATGGAAGCAAAGGTCCACAGACAGTTCAGAGGTCTGGTGCACACAAGTCAAACCATGCTCTACAAAACACATTATGGATCTTTATGGGTTCAAAGCTAGCAAGGTAGAAACCCTATTGTTCAGATTGCACGCAGTTATAGAGGTGCCAGAGGACAACTACGAGAACATGCAGATTGCCCACACTTCTTTCACAGAGTTTCTCTTGGATGCCTCGCGTTCCGGAGTCTATCTTGTGGAAAAGTTCGACAGATCAGAGTATCTGGACTTAGTAGCCCAGGCATTCTTCCGCACTCTTGTGATCGAGTCGCAGGAGGTTTGCCAGAATCTTTGGTATTTTGTGGATCTAGATGTTCACACAAGCTTCATGGTGTTTGATCTAGTTTGCACAATAGGGTCGCCAAGCGACGCGCTGCTGACAGCATTGGACCGTTTTGACCCGTATTCCTTCGTCTCCCTGTTGTTATATACCTACCTGCCCTGGGAGCTTCTACAATTTGAACCTACCGTGGCGTGGGCACAGGTGAGGGTACTATTAATGTACTTGTACGTGGTCATTAACGAGACACCCCAAAGTCCTTAGGCCCCCGTGCTCCCAGGACATTCCTTACTAAAATGCAGGCATTTTTGCGCAGTTTCTGCATCGGGTCATGCAGTGCATCAGCTTCAGATTTTATTCACATCATAACGAGTTTGGAAAACATCTTATACAGTACTACGCACCAGGATCACATTTGGTGTGGGCTCTTTGGGTACAGTGAGGATCACCTCTGGGACTTTGGCGAAACTCCAAGCGGAGAGGATTTACCTGTTTGTAGCCCTGGTGCCGATGACCTTCCAGGAAAGTATCGTGCATTTCCAGCTGACACGAAGCTGTCTTCGCCCTGGTTAGTTTTCACTATCAGCCGAGAGAAGGCAGAGGCTATCGACAAATTACTAGTTTCTCTCAGAGACTGTACCACGGAAAGCCTCGCCAACGATATCCGGAACGATACCGACAATAGTATCCGCCATCTCGACCCAGGAAAGGTGACTGTCACAGTTGGTACTAGTATTTTCTATCCTGTTACTGAATTAGTTATTCAGAGAAATGATTTATATGCCCTGAAACTGCTAGTGGCGGAACGCCGTCGGATATTTGGTTTGAAAACCTCCACGTGCACGCCACTGCCTGACACATCCTACCAGAACCGTGGTGTAGTTATAACGGAGGATTGCCTCCCAGTATAACCGTTCGGATTAGATGCTATGTGCGAACCTCATGGGATACTTGTCGAGCTGAGCTCTGAGTTCACTTACAGGGTTGCAGAGAAATAATAGTTTACAGGGTCGTGATGCTGTAGACAGGTTTTACTCCCGAAGATGAAACATACTTGAAAAACGTGGTTTGCCCATCGGCTTGTACCTGACCGTAGCCAAAGGCGATAAGGTAAATGACTACTCGGAGTGTCCTGAAAACGTGGGTTGAAACTTGGGTGCACAGGGAAAGTGTAGGGTGCTAATCAGCGTAGGAACGATGTATAGTAAATGCTACGAGTGCACGTCATTTGGATTCTGCTGGTAATGCCATAACACCGTGTTGATACCATCGGAAGAGACCGGTAATGTCAATGTGTAAAGAGATAACTCAAGGCCAAAGACTAGATTACCAGAGGCTGGAGGGAGGGCCCATGTACTGTCCCGGCCTGCTTGCTAACCATCTTCTGACGACCGTCAAGAATGTGTTTGGAATGAATTTGGGATAACGGGGCGCATATTGATCCACGAAGCGTGCCGTTTATTCAAGAGCGCTGAGATCAGCCATCTGTAGAAATGAATGTGGTAGCAGCAGACGCACTGGTCATGATGCTCTCTCTATAAAAGTCTCCGATGCGTTGCCCGAACGCCCGGGCTTGTACCTTTCCCTATCTTGAGCCTGCCCTTGATAAGTGCTGTAGCAGACAGACCATTGTGGGAGTAGTTTCCGCTTCTCACTGCTGTCATTTTTGAAGTGAGCTAGTGGCTGACCGCCTCAAAAGCCTTTACGACCGACGACGGTCATGCAGTTCCGCGCAAGCCTGAATAATGTAACGCGTCTATGATCTTTTCGTTGCATACTTTTAGTTGGATCTAGCTTACATGGCACTAAAAACGACGCACCATTCATCCCTTCCACCCATACAGCGGTGGGTACTCTCCCTTACTTGATGTCGAGCCTGGAGTACTTAAACTTGAAAACTTGTCCTCCATTCGGCCTCATTCAACGCAGCAAATATAGAATCGGCGGTCCTATATCGCATCGAGACAGCCTAACAGGGCCTCGAAGACATTATTCCTAGAAGCTGTAGGAGACAGTGAGTGAAAAGCACTGGCAATGGAAAAACAACTTTGAAGCACAGAACGACTTATCTTCTGTGCAAGTAAAGGTAAAGACGGCTTGCCAGGCTAAACTTTGAGCCAGCTGATGAAAAATGTCACGTGTACACTGTTTATTGACCGGGACCGAAATTCTCAGCCTTTGCCCCATCATGATCTACCACTAAAGTAGGACGAGCAACAGTGGTTCTATCCATCTGCTTAGGCAACGAAAGCTGGAACCCGATCCCGGTGGACGAAGGCATGTTGCTACCTGGGAGACGCGCCTTCTCGCATTCTCTGTGCCATGTCCTTCCCCGTATGTATTTCGAAGCTCATTAGTGAGGGAGTATCTTGTGGGTTTCTCAACCGTACTGAAGGACATTCTTAGCCCAAACTACGCATCAAAACTACGCAAGATAGCAAACAGGCGGCCTCTTTGCGCCAAGTTCCAGTTGTAAAGCATCGAAGAAGCATGCGTTCTTCTGAGGATTCCGTTGCGCGTATTCAACCACGATGCGTAGTATTGTTGTAACCTCGACCAGCTCGGCACTAACATGCAGTCCACACGTAGATCAAACAGGGCCGAGACGGTCGATATCGACGAGCTCTGAGTACTGAGTCTTCAGTGCCGAATATCCCTTGACTCTGTCCCAGACTCCCACTTTAGCGACCTAGAAGCGCTCTTAATCACCCAAACGTATCGTCCTCGCCAAATCACTGGCATGCGACAGAACAAGCTCCCTTGCCATGCTCCCTCCTCGGTCTTCGGCTTTCCCTTTCTTGCTGCTCATGTTGCTGGGATTGCCGACGGGAAAGTCAGAAAAGACCCTACATGACATGGGTAATTCCATGACGATAGATTTCTGTAAACCAAGAACGTATTTTTAACGAAGGTTTTTTTTTCGAGAAAGCGGTGCACATACCGAACATATCAATATCCGGGGGCAGACGTCAAGTTGAATGTCCGTAAGGAACCTCGTGCCGGTGCGTAAGCGCCTTCGTGCCAGACATCGGAAACCCCCGCGCCCGTCGATTTAATGTTACTTTATGCTACACGTGATGATATAAAACTTTGGAAACCCATTTTATAGTCTAAAAAGTTTGTGAGAGGGGTCCTATGGGAGAAATAGAAAACCGCAGGGACTGTAGAATGGCTATGGGACCGGATGGAGCGTGGGTTGTTGTCCAGTATCACGATTCCGTCACCTATCTACGGAATTAGAATTCTTCGAGCACGCCATGCGGTTCCTAGATTCTGTATCAATCCTTCTACTTATACTCTCTACGGTATCTGAGTTCTACAGGATGTGAGGTGCGAGGTGAGTACAGTATTCTCATACCCTCGCTTAGTTTGGATTTGACGCTTTGCGGTAATAGGATTCGGGTCACCAATAAGTAGCATTTCAAAACTGCTGGGCCAACAACATGAAAGTATCTACGGTATCTGGATTCTGCAGAACGTGAGGTGATGAGCTCAGTGGTGCGTATAGTAGTATCCTATTTCCGTGCCTAAAAGCTCACATTCGTAGGGCTGGGATGCAGGAGAATTCCAAAACCATAGGCCGACAGCGAGCATCGACGGCAAAGCTACGGTATCTGAGTTCTGCAGAAAGGGAGGAGCCGGGCCCGGTAAGGTGCGTACAGTATTCTATTTCCTTAGCCTCCTTGATCTTTTCACTCATTGCGGTATTAGGATTCACCAACAACAAGCGCTTTTCGGAAGGCTACGGTATTCGAATTCTACAAACGCGAAAGCATGGTGGCAGGGTTCGGGTACAGGAGAATTCCGAAACCATATACCAACGACGAGCATCTACGGCAACGCTACTGTATCTGAGTTCTGCAGAAAAGTGAGGAGCTGGGCCTAGGAAGGTGCGTACAGTATTCTATTCCCTCAGGTTATTTGATCTCACTTTTCACTCATTGCGGTATTAGGATTCACCAACAACAAGCGCTTTTCGGAAGGCTACGGTATTCGAATTCTACAAACGCGAAAGCATGGTGGCAGGGTTCGGGTACAGGAGAATTCCGAAACCATATACCAATGACGAGCATCTACGGCAACGTTACTGTATCTGAGTTCTGCAGAAAGTGAGGAGCTGGGCCTAGGAAGGTGCGTACAGTATTCTATTCCCTCAGGTTATTTGATCTCACTTTTCACTCATTGCGGTATTAGGATTCACCAACACCAAAAACTTTTCGGGGCACTACGGTATTCAAGTTCTGCAAATGTAAGGAGCTGGGCTCTGGAGTGTGTACGGTATGCCGTTTCTGTAAATCCGTTCACCTCACATTTCAAGCTTTGCAGTAATAGGATTCGGGAACCAACGAGAGAGCCTCCACAGTATCAGGGTTCTGCAGAATGTCCGGACTCAGTGGTGCGTACAGTATCGAGTTTCCAGAAACCTGTTGATCACATTTCACGCTTTAGTGCGTACAGTATGCCTTTTCCGCAAATCCGTCGATGTCGTGTTTTAAGCCTTGCAGTAACAGGATTCGGAGACCAACAACAAGATATTCCTCCAACCGAATTCTTCAACGACCCGTTCCATACAGAATCCGAATACCGTACCGTCGCTCAAGACTATTCGTCACAGGATTCAGATACTGCACAACCGTTCACGAGTATTTGAGAACTGTTGCTGGACGGGGGCAACGCTATGGTATCCTATTTCTCCAGCTGAATTCTCTGCGCTCAAGTTCTCGCTTACAGGATTTGGATACCGCATTGTTACGGTATGGCACAGATGCGGTATTCTATTCCTTCAACCGAATACTCTTTGCCTAGGCTACAGGATTTGGATACCGCACTATCGCTTCGGTGCGGTATTCTATTTCTTCAACTAAAAAGTCTTTCATTTGATATCTTCTCAGCTGCAGGATCTGAATACCGCAATGTCACAGAATGTCACACAGGTACGGTATTCTATTTCTTCAACCAATAAATCTTGAATTCAATGTTTGAGCTACAGTATTTGAATACCGTACTGTCGCCTGGGGCAGTACGGTATTCTATTTCTACAACCGAATACCCGCTGGCTCAATATTCAAGCTACAGGATTCCAATTGTCATGGACTTCAAATATTACATATGTATTCACTCGGAGGTATTTCGACACTGCAGAGTCGATGGAGCCAAGGTTACGGTGTGGTATCTTATTTCTCTGGTTAAATCATCTCCACTCAACTCCTGTCACAGTTTCTGAATGCTGCAGAGCTGATGTTTGCCCACGCTCGTGCGCTGTATTATCATATTTCCTCAAATTTGGATCCCTTCCTCTTCAGTATATCGATACAGCCATGAGTTAAGACACCTTGCGGTATGGCAATTCCCCCCCCACGTTACTCACGGCTCATCAGCTGTTACAGGAATTTCAATACTGTACTAACTTGCAATGTTTATTTGACTATGTTGTGCTTCCCCAACCTGCACTGAGATACATGCAGAGCTAACGCTTCTCTTGCACCAACACCAATGATGTGGCGAAACAACCTTCCATGCTCTTGTCCCTCTCACCCTTTTCCACAGCCGAATCAAGCTCCCCCCCCACTGGAGTGCGAAATTTTGACAGTAACCAACCCTCGAGACATCGACGTATTTCACTTCGCCTTGTCGGAACCACACCTCATAGAGAGTGAAGAAGAAGCGCATGCTCTCTGCGTAGCTTTGCGTGATTTGTCCTCGGTGAGTAACTTCTGTCCTGTTGATTTTTCATACCTATAGTCAATCTATTCTGGTAGCTTTGGGTCTGGAGGGTTGTCACACTCGACTGCGTAGCTCCCTTCCAACAGGCCCTGTCGCGTGTCAATGCTCCATCCACGTCTAGTGAAGTAAAAGGACTTGATAATGTGTTTGCATGTTTTTATCGGGTACGACACGGCCATCTCTTGTGTGACGTCCCTTTTGACTTCCAGTAGCTCTTTTCTAAATTGTCC
Source organism: Paramarasmius palmivorus (assembly GCA_037176845.1). Taxonomy (NCBI): domain Eukaryota; kingdom Fungi; phylum Basidiomycota; class Agaricomycetes; order Agaricales; family Marasmiaceae; genus Paramarasmius; species Paramarasmius palmivorus. The sequence continues at coordinate 25,180 of JAYKXP010000252.1, read as the reverse complement.
TCTGGACTTTCCTTTGGCGTACGGTGCGAAGAACCCATGTTCGTTCATTTCGGAACACATCTCGCCAACATCAATCCCTACCAACTGGAGGATTACGACCACATGTACCTTGAACATTGGATCCCTCAGCCACACATTCGCCTGCCGCTCCTTCCAGAGTCATTTGCTGATCAGCTTGGTTGCCAGTGGACCGCTATATTGCAGCCTCAGCACCACGGCGACGAATCTCAAGTCAACCAAGCTTGGAACAGCTCTGTTGTGCGCGCAAGTATTGACTTCCATATCAATGTCCCGTGGGCAGCAGGTTACGCAGGCCCTGCAAAGGAGTGGAGAGGTCCATTATATGGGCCAATCCTGGTTATTAAACATCTCCTCCGCCCTGAGCGGTTCTTTGACCCCCTAGTCACCGAGCGGTTCTTCAAGCTCGACACAATGCATATGCTCTATATGGACACAGACCCGATCATCCCCCATATGAATGAGTACGTGCTGTCTTTTTCGCGAGCAAACCTCATTGACTCTCTCAACCTTAGGTCACTTTCTTGCTATTTTTCGCAACCAAAGTAGATATATATATATGAAGTTTATGTATGGCCTGAGTACTGGACACAAATACAATTTCTATAATTTCTATTACCCACTCCCAGACATTCGCACGCTCGATCCAGAATCTTAAAACTGTACCAGAGGTGATACCTCTTTAGTATGGTATTAGGATTCTATAGAAAACTATGCCTCTGACGCTAGAGTATTTTATTTCGACAGGTTCAAGTTGACATCGCACGTTGCAGTAATCAGATTCCACGTATGCATCGGAATATTGGTTCAAATTACAAAGTCCGAGGAAATTACATCAAGGAAAGAAGCTACAGAAGTTGTGACGCTCGTGAGACTCAGATTACAACGTCAATGCGTCAACATCAACATGTGTAGTAACTCCTTTCCACGAGCAACATCCTAGTCAACAGAACGCTTACCGACAAGCCTCTCCCTCCTCAGAGCCTCCCTTTCCTCCTCCTTCACTTCCACATACCTCAAGAGACCGTCTGTGGACAAGACATGGGAGAATCTCTCGTACATCTTCAAACCTGTGTTTTCCTCGAGGGCGCGAATCAAGACGTTCCGGTTGCGGGGGTCCATGTGTAGGTCGTTGAATCCTTCATCCAATTGGTGCGTCTCCGAGTAAACCTTCTGTGTCTTGTAGATAAACAGACCACTAACAGCATCCTTGACCCGGCACCCGCAATGACAGTAGCCAAGCTCTGGCGACTTTCCCGTATCTCTCTTGAGAAGGATCGGCTGCTTTGGAACTCCAGTAACAAGCTGCCCAAACAGGCCTATCCTTTCCGACTTGGGCTTCAATTCGGTAGTGTGGTCGTTCTTGAGAGTGGACTTGTCGCTCCAATGATGATAATCACATTTTATCAGCCCATATTTTGTCGTCAGGATGTGGATGGAGAGTTCGACGCAAGTGGTTCCTGCTATTGGGCAGTTGTTGGAGTTATCGCGAATCCAGTTCCGGATTCCAAAGGGAATTTGCTGTTTGCGAGGATCTCTCGGGTTCTCGAGGAAGTTTTCGACCGCAGTAGTGGCGAGATCTGTGCCATTTGTTAGGTCTCGAGGGCAAGAAACGAATGAAGAGTGCCTACCTGACATCCGGCTGAAGTGCTGCTCAACAGCTGGCAGTGGGGATTAGTCCTGTTGATATGGATTGTAGGTGTGTAACTCACTTTCATTCGCCTTCTGTTTATAGCTCTCATGCAAATGCTCATCATCCGCGTAATCCTCTTCCTCATCCATATCTGGAAGATATTCGTCGTCGTCGGCGTTGGTGACCTCTTCATGCTTCCTCTTTCCAGAGTGTTTTTCAACACTGGCCGACGGTGCTCCTGCGTGTGCACTCTTGGTATTCACGGCCACTGGGACCTTGGTACTGGTTCCAGTTTTCCGTTTCTTCTGTGCGGATGCGGATAATGCTTTCATTGCTGCACGCTCCTTTCCTATCATGTCGAGTCAGCAAAGCCCATATACTCAACATGTTCCATTACTCACTCGCTGCAGCGGCTGCTACCAAACGCTCGAGTCTCTCCCTCTTCGTCTCTACCTTCTTCACCTTGGATCGCGAGACAGTCACTTCAGCAGAGGCTATGCTATCTGCTAGCCTTTTGAAGAAGGTGCCATTGGTATCGACCTCGTTCAGCAGCCTCATCGAGGGTGGGCTCTCATGTTTGACTTGATGGTTGTCGCCATCGAGGCCGAGTGTCAAGGTAGCCCGATCCTTCTCGTTCACCTCGGGATCCTTCTCGTTCACCTCGGGATCCTTCTCGTTCACCTCGGCTCCTTTCTTGACGTGAGATTGTAGTGTGGCAGTGTCGCCTCGTGGTGTCTCACACAGAACATCCTTGGGCGGCTCCAACGTATATCCTGAGGAAGTGTCGCCATGTTGTTTAGAGATGTGACCAGCGTGTTCTATAGGGAAACTGGACGAAGGTTAGCAGCGGATTCACTAGGATAATAAATATCACGACTTACGCAATGTCTACAGCTTCACTTAACTTCTCGATTCTTGGTTCAAAAACTGAGCGATGGACTCCCACGGCGGAGAAGTATATAACAAAGTCACAAAAGCCTGCTACTCCCTGTCGACCTGAGCGTATTGCACCAGCCAATTCCAAGCTGGACCTTCCCATGAAGACCCGGTGAAACAAGCCGTTGATGACGCTTTCGAACAGTTCATTGCCGGAAACCCCTGGGATATCATGGGTTATAGGGGGTACTGTGAACGGCTGCAATGGGCAATCTGCACTTCCATCTTCGGGACCCAGAGGAATACGGGATAACTTTTCTTGCAGCTCCGTGAGTCCGGGAATGACTCGCTGAACTTCAACAGTGTGGCTGCTTGTGCACGTGGCAGGGTCGGACTGTGTTGGCACGGCCTGTCGATCGTTGATGGGTTCGGAGAGGAGCACGGTAGGTTGGTGGCTATCAGGACCAGTGTCAGTGCCACCGAACGGAACGTTCTCGCCAGAACCGGCATTGGCATTGATTGAGGATCGTAGGTTTGGAGGCCTGTATTGGGTCGATGGTGGGCTATTATCCAGTATTGATTGAACTGAGTTCATGAGTGCGTTGTTCATCCTTTGCTTGAATGATACATTCTGATCCATTGACTGGTTCTCATCGGCTACACGCCGGCTTGCCGCGGCTCCATTCATGCCATTGGACAAGTCGTCGCGTACCTCGAGTCCCATGGAAGCTGTGGAAGTTTCGATATTGGAAGGTGTAAGAGATGAGATGGTGGATTCGGTAATGGAGATGCGCCCATGGGACGGTGCTCCTTCGACTGTGTCACCTCTGTCAGGATGCGTGCCTTTATCTTCGCTTCCTCCGCTTTCCTGGACAGCTCCTGTTGCGAGACTGATGCCACCACCAGGGCCCTCGATAATAGAAGGAGCATTGTCAACAGCGGGAGCGTCGGACATAGTAGTCGAGGGTTGATGATTATGCTCCGTCATAGCATCCTGGGCTGCCTGCTCGATATCTGGGATGCTATGGTCTGGCTTTGCAACCAAGTCCACCGAGTCGGCAGCTTCCAGAGCATTCTTGTCTTCTGGGTCAGCAGAACTGGCCGCTATATTTTCGGCGAGCGCAGTTTCAGTGAGGTTGGTAATGGAAATAGAAGTGGAGATGTCGCCGTTGATATCGGAACTGCCACGGTCCTGAGGCTTCGCAATTGAGTCGATCGTGTCGGCAGCTTCCAGAGCATTCTTGCCCTCTGGGTCAGTGGAACTGGCTGCTACATCTTTCGCGAGCGCAGTTTCAACGAGGTCGGTATTGGCAATGGAATTGGAGATGTCGCCGTGCGTTGCCGTGGCAGCCTGCACCCCCTCATGGACAGTCGCCTCATTCCCATGAGTATTTATCTCGGACGTAACGGGTGTTTCGGATGTAGAGGGTTCCGGGGCTTCATCTACCGCAGGGTGAGCAGAGTTACCGGCTCTTCCCTTCCTTGTCTTCCGATTTCCCTTCCTGACCGTGGTTTTAGTGTTCTTTGCTGATACTTGAGCTGGTTTCGGACCTCTTGTGGGCCGTACCCTCTGTGGACGTTTGCCGGCGGTATCTTTCTTGCCATATCCATCTGCAATTCCGTTAGCTTAGCCCAAGTCACGAGTTTATTGCGTACCACTGCTCAACTCAGACAATTCAGATGATACGTTCATCCGCTCTGCTTCAGCTGCAGAAGTAGACCCATTGGCTGGAGTCACGTCGACATTCTTGGTATCAATCGACTCATTTGGTTTGGCCAATTTTTCCGCTGCTGCTGAAAAGTAATCGGTGAGAAACTTTCACAATGTTAGCATTAGCTCTTACCTGAGATTTCCTCGGCCTTTTCCAAGGCCCTGAGGCACCTTTCAACCTTCTCTTGTTCCCTCTCCAGTGAAGACCTCTCTGCCGCTAATTGGGCAACGACAACGTTGTATTCATGATGCCATTCCTTGTTACGACGACGCAAAGCTTTGTATTCTGCCTCCTTCCGTTCAAGTGCGTTGACGGACCGGGCGACCGAGTCTGCCTTTTGCGCTGCCGCATGGTAGGCATTTTGTGCCATGATGAGGACTGAGTGCGTCGGTGAGTAGACTTATTTTATTTTAATAGCATTTTCCTCACCGTGTTGACTTTCAGATTTATTTGCTGCTACTCAGCTATAGTCAGCAACGAAAACGGTTTCTCAAAAAAATTCGCACCTTTGAGCCTAGCCATCATGGATGAAAAGAAATACCTTTCCCCTTCGCAATTGGCCCTTATCAATACCAGTTTCAAGGTCCGACACTCCCTCCGCTCTTGGGATTTTGTCCACTTGAGATGCTCGCTCGACACACAACTCATCCTTCCATACAATGATTCCATATGTGTATATATATAGCTTTTTTCTTTCCTTGTTTTCTAATTCTAATTCTACAGACTTACGGTCTACGCCGGATGAGCCAAGTATGAGCATCTGGTGAGCAAACAATGAGCAAACAAAATGACTCGGGTTAGGTCAAGGACGACCACAATTCCCCCTTTCCGAATCAAACTCACACTCAAACCAAATAGACGCAAGCCCCCATGTCAACCAACGATAACTCTCAAGCCTCAAGTGACCGCGACAGTGACTTAGACAGTAGCAACAATATTAGCCGAGATGGTGAGTGCCATAAGTGCCGTCAGACTATTTTGTCGTACACATTCTAATTGCTGTATTTCAGTAATCGACAAGCTATTGGAAGAGTTTCAGAACGACGTTAAAAGGGTTGAGAGCCTACCTCGGGACCAACAAGGTAATGCTACTCACGCATTTTTTTCAGTAGACTTGGTGACTGACCTGTCGCATAGAATTTTACGACGTCCTTGTACGGCTCGCTGCGTCACTCAGGACGTTCGCAAGTAACGGGTATGCTGCGCAAAGATTAATGAGCTCAGAGATGCTAGATGGTGCGTGACAGTTTTGTAGAATGCAATTTCTCTTCTCAGACTAGTTTCTGTAGTGGTGTACGACCTAAAGCGAGTTACCAAGCTTCAAGAGACCCTACAAAATCAAGTCGAGCTCTTGGAATGCGAAGGAATCCACATTATGGAGAAAGCTGCGCGAGTGAACAAATGGAATGAAGAGCTCAATCATCAAGTTCAGGATTTGCGGACGCAGGTCCAGGAGGTACTCGAGGACCGTATGGTCATTGAGCAGGAGCTATATGACTTACAGGAACAGGGCGCCAGGTCAAAGTCTCATACACACTGTAATAGTATCCATACTCATTAATCTACAATAGGGAGCTTATCAGAGCACAGCACACCTACATCACAAGTAAGAAGGTAGAAGGACTGCGGGCAAGACAAGGGTCGATGTGAAGGCGACGTGTTAGGATGAAGGCCGCTCAAATCTTCGATAGTATACTATGTATTATGAGTGTGAGATGTTCTCGCCAGCGATACATTTGACATTGAAGTTGGTGGTCTGGGTCTATATCATCCAGGCCGACGCTACGTGTATTATTTATCAGTAACTATGTACTAAGTCACTGTTAGACAGCTGACTGCAATTTGCGCCTTCGTCGTCTTTCGCGCTCTTTTTCCGCCAGAAGCGCTCCGTTTTTTCTCCTGTATCTCGCGGCATAAATATTTTTGGGCTTGCAAGAATCGTTTGACAGGACACTGTCTTGTTCTGTGGTGCTGCTTTGGATGACGGTGGTTGGGAGGTGATTGCAGCACGAACACAATAGCAAACTCACATTCGTTGCCGTTTTCTGCTGGTCTCTCCATTCTCCACTTGATCTTCCACATCTCGGATACGCTTTGGGCCTTTGAGAACAGTCGTTCTTCTAGACAAGAGAAATCACATATGTTAGGGTTGCGAGCAATTAGTCGGCAGGGCGACGTACATTTCCGCACTATTCTTGCCGTGCTTTCCCTGACTTTGCCCATGCCACAATTGGGGAGAGCAGGTTTTCAAGTCGTTGAGCTCACGTTGCAGAGATTCCGCCTGTCTAACAAGGGCACTCTGAGCTCTTGTCAGTACGCTAACTGTCTCTGTGTGCTCTAAGAGGCTCATAAGTCCGGAGCATTGATAGCTAATGAATTATCATACGCACTCTCTTCCGCCTCGGCGTGGACCTCCTTTAAGTTACGAATTTGGTCCAATAGGCACCTTCTAGACCATGCGAATTCACGCTCCAAGGACTTGATTTTTGCTTGAGATGCCCGTTGAACTTGATGATCAGCATCCACCAAACGTCTCGAAAATGTTGCTTTCATGGCCGCTTTCTCGGATTCATATTTCTCTATGAGAGAAGCCTGCTCCGCAATCTTTTCCTGTGCATCAATTAACATTGCCGTCAGATCCTCGTTGCTCCAGCTTTCCGAGACTGGCGATTCGCTTCGTTCGTCTGGGGGCGGGGAAGAACGTGGCAATTCAGAGGATTCCGAAGGTGGAGCTGGGGGGTCTATTATAGACAAACAGATAAAGAAAAGTGTTAAATAGAATAAGAAGGAGGGCTTACTTAGAGAGGAAGAGCTCCAAGGACTTGGTGTACGGCGACGGGTCTTCATGAATGCGCGCGAAGAAAGATTTAGCGTGTGGTGATATTGGGCGCTCGTGCGTGGTGATATGATTGGGCGCTCGCGCGTGGCGATATTGGGCGCTCATGCGTGGTGATCAGTAGCACTCACTTCATTCTGAACTCATCTTATCGATTCATCAATGGTCTGAACTTCTTTCCAGAAGACTGAAACGATCTGGATCCACGACAATTGAAGATCTGAAATCGAAACCAGCCTCGACGAGTCCAACTACCTAACGTGTGCACTGCAACTATAGACTTACTACTGAAGCTGGAATCTCAGCAAGTGATACCCAGTGTGAGCTGGTATCACGGAAGAAGCTAGCTTTGGCCATATTAACCATCGGTAATCAGTAAAATAGAAGTTTGCGACATCAGATCACAATCACGAAGTCGAAGGATCAGTCATTCGGTAATTGACTTGGTTCTCAGGTAGATTACCACTAGCGTCAACTTGATACTTTTCTACGATGTACCTCATAGATTCAATGCCACAGCCGAAGTAAGGGGTCGAATAATGAGTGGAGGTTTACTTTCAATTGTAATCACGGAAGCATCGTATCTGAAATTGGACATGAACATATGCACTTCTCAATGATAAATTTACTGACAATGGCGAACACGATATTAGATTCACTGACACTGGCGAACACGATCAGACTCAACTGGCAACATAAAATTCCTCCGGAGCACACCATTGTCTTCTCAATGATATCATCAAGCTTCTCATGAAAAATGTACACTAGTGGTATAATCTCGCCCTAGAGTGCTATTGAAAACTGCTGTCGGACAACTGCTATCGCAAGGCGCTACTTGGGCGCTACTGAGCAAGACAACGGTCTTTTATCAGCTCTCGTTTTCTCACATAGATATCCTCCCTAGATACACAATATTCCGAGTATGGGGATCTCTCAGATCAATGCGGGGATTTTTGCATTTCCGCTGCGATTCCATATGCGTCGTGGAAGATTGAGCGCCAATTACAAGTATCACTAGTACTATCCCACAAGATACTTCATTGACGGTGCATTCACCATAAGGTCTGAGTTATCAGTTCTTTGTCTGCATAGTGTCTTAATCACGACGAATCAGCCGCACTGGAGTCGCGTACTTGGCTAGTAAAGTGGTAGACGCGTTGGTCAACTTCACAGGCCCTTTACTGCGAACATCAGGACTGATGAGGGCTATGCTACTTTGTATTACACCAAGCAGATCCCATGTCTAGAATATCTTCCTTCTGAACGTCGCTATCTGAGGTCTCTTCATCCTCATAGTACGAGGTTCCCGTAGTACCGGCCCCTATCGTGTCAACTACCCCTTTTGTCGAATACATGCTGACCAATCAAACTCGACTCTTGACCTCTACGTTGAGCAATGGCCAGAACAGCGGAAGAACGACGTGCTGCCAATCGGATTGCCGTTGCAAAGTATCGGAAGAGGTGAGCATCCTGTCGTGCAACTGTACAGTGAGTTGACAACAACACCCCTGTAGCCATCCTGACCAGATAAGGCAGAGAGCTCGGGATCGAATGCGTCGCAAACGACAAGAGAACCAATTAGAGCAGCAGAATCCCAACCGGCAGCAGACATTCAGGAGTTGTCACTTGGTTAGGGAGAGCATTGATACCGAGAAGGACATATATCCGCCAAAGTATCGCAGCAAGAGTTCCGGTGTAGAAGGGGTCGAAGGGTGAGTAAGGCTAATGTGTAGAGCTTGTTTTTTTTTTTGATTACTTCTCCAGGGATCTACCGCCGGGTTCTGGTGTGTCGGAGCTGATCTCAGATATGAAGCGGACAATAAAAGAACTAGAAGCTGTCGAGGGTCAGTCCTCAGACGCCGACACCTCCCATTCCCTGCTCATTTCATTGGCACGACAGTTACTACACCAAAAAGACAGCTTACGCATCACTTCTGGAACACAACGTCGAGAATCGGCACAATTGCGGTAGCATTGGCCAAAACATCCCATGTCTTATTGCTTTCGATATCGCACACATTTGTATTACTCTATCGCACGTTTTTCTATCTCAATCATGAAATGTATTATCTTCTGTTTGATGTACAAATTACTTCAAGGTACTGACGGGGGTGGCATAGTCGTACCGGGGCCTAATAGGGACAATACACTAGGGCCAAGAAGAGCACGTAAGTTCGTGATGAGCATGTCCTTTTCCTCATTTGCGCGGGTCAAGGACTCCATGTCAGCTCGCAGAGTCGCTTCTGAGGCCTTCGCCGCTTCCTCAGCGGCACGAGCTCGAGCCAGCTCCATTTCTGCCTGGAGGACGTCCCTACGCTTGGAGTTGACAAGCGCTTGCACAACCTCCAGATTCAGGTTGTATATTCTATCCAGTGCATCTGGAGCTTCCTTACGCAACCGTTTCGAGGCGTAATGAACCAAGTCTACACCTCTAGTTGGAACCTGAGCTGATAAGTAGAGCCAAGCGCCCGTCTCCGAGGCGAGCTCTTCGCACTAGATAAGGGGCATGAGAACACACAAGATAAATTGATAATTGGACTCACACGACACAGTATGGCGCTTAGCTTCTCATCATAGCGCTTATGTATCCTTTCGACAGTGGGTAGCTGGGGGTTAAGTGCATGCACTCGTGCAATTTCTGTGAGGATATCAGTTTGTGGTACTATAGAGTGAGCTAATCACTTACTCCATATCTCTTCACCCCTTTGAACACCTTCTACCATGCCAAAGATGGGGTTCCGGAGGCTTGCTCGGACACGGGGGCCTCTAGATTTACTAGGAGTTCCCGAGGGGGAAGATGTTGACGATATTGATGCACTATCTTGGTCGTAGGGACCCAACTCTGACGCTCCACTAAAAGGAGATCCAGGTGATGAGTCAGGCCCCGAGGTGAAGAGGGGATTGTCGGGATCTATCAAAGGAGCATGTGGGGCTTAATGTCTCCTGTAAGCATGGTACATATAGCGCGTGGCAAAAGTTGAAGACGTACTCGTTGGTAGCAGTGCGGGGTCAATGTCCTACAGCAACGATGAGACAGGAAATGACAGAGAAAAGTTCACTGACACAATCTTCATCTGTTTGAGGTGAGCTGCGAGGTTTCGGTGTCGTGACGCGATCCGAAGCCATGCCAACTAGAACACGCCTTTCTTCGACATTTGGCGCAGGAGGATCTGCAGTGGGTGAAGGTTGAATTGACACGTCTTGCTCGACCCTGTTGCAACTGGCTGGATCCTCAGGTGCCTGGTCCTCAGATGCTTTCTGGTCCAAAGTTAATTACACGACTCATCAAACAATGGTCATCCTACCTCTTGAGAGCCAACTGGAGCGCCGGAACCCACTGGAGTGGTTGTGGAAGGCCGGTATTGAAGATTAAGTTTATCACGTTTCTGGCCAAATCATAGTGAGATAGAGCGGTAGCAAAACAACTAAAGGACGAACCTCTCTCGCATTCCTTTCCCGAGTCGCCTTTGCACTGTGTACCGGACACTCCCGTTGTAGATAGCCCTTTCCAGGACATTTCTGACACATGCATTCCTTGCGCTGGACCTTGCTCGCATTTTCACGGGGTTTTCTTGGAGACCGTCGGGGAGTACTCATACGAGTGTGTGTGTGAGACGAGAGTGAGTGTGAGAGTGAGACGTGGCCGTTACAACCTGAAATTTATATTCCTTTGGGTTGATGACTAAGCCAGCAATGGGGCGTCAAAGACTGCCATCCCCCGTATCACCGTCATTACCCAGCCGCCTTCGTTCACCAGATCCTGTACCACAGAATACATCTCGGCTTCGCTTCGATGAGGACCAGGACATGGAGCTGGTCAGCCCCAAAAAGCGGCCACGTCCAAAGGAAGGGAGGAGGTTGAAGAGATCACGAAAACGACAAGCACTGAAGGAAAGCCCTTCACGCCAAGGGAATATATCCATACTTCCACAGAATTCGGTATCCGATACCGTTGCAGATAGTCGTGTATTTTGTTCACCCGTGGAAGAGCCCAACATTGAAAGTCCAGTGATCGAACTGGCGGGACCAGTGGACGGGGAAATCATAGATACCGAAGGCGACAATGAGGCCGACGAAGCTTTCGAACGTTATATCAAGATGGTGAAGGCGGGGTGTTCTGGTTTTGTACGAGTGGGACGGAATATACACGTAGTACAAGGTTGGAGCGAATCGCGTCATCAACCAGTTGTACGTGTAGTTCTCCGACAGGTGTTGCAATGCTGAAGCTTCCAGTCAGGATCATTGGTATCATCTTGAGGCATACAGCACAGAAGGAGTGCAAATTACTTGCCTATGTCCTGATGGCGCTTCTCGCGTGAGGCGATGCGTTCATGAACAATATTTTCATGAATTTCTTGAGGAGGATTTTGTCAAAGAAGAAAATCTGTGGTTCCGAGGTGAGGGTTGTGGATTCACTGGTATACCAATATGACTTACATCGACATCCAGATGGAAGTGTTGTGATGTTCTGGCGGGAAATGATAGGATACAATGAAGAGAGTTGGTTGACCCGTTTTTCTGTAATGGGTCTGTCAGGGGGCCTCAACGCTCGAGCCGTTGTCACCTACGAAGGTACAGATGATGGTCAGGGTAAATGGCAATGCTCAAAAGATCGGAACTCTTGTCTGCATATCAGTCATGCAAGGAAATTCCTCAGCGACGTACTGGGGAAAGATCTGGGAAAGAGCACCTGTCAGTCTGATCATGATCAGAATGAACAATATATTGGTGAGAGGACATTACCATTTGTGGTTTCGTAGAAACTAATAGGGTCTGAAGTGGAGGAGAATGTCGAATATGAATCGGCGGTGTCGTATCTTCCAATTCTTCTGCCGGAATGGGCGATGCTAGCCAGTGACCGACTTCATTACGCACATCCTGCTCTCAATGAAACCCCGCCTCAAGTCTTCTCCCTGTCGATTGATAGGTCGAGTACCACATGCAAGCACCGTTCAAAGTACCAGCCCGGCCTGCCAACTGTTGTACGTGAGTGTAAAGTCTACGGCTTGACTCAGCACTACACTTGCCTGATCGAGCTACAACGATGCCCCCATTGTCCTCCACGGCGCCACTGCTACATCGGTCCTGAGACCCGCGACTTGGGTATCTTCAACTACAACAATTCGGTCCTATTCACACACGAACTCATCGACCATTACAGCAGTGAATCATCGACCAGCGAGACTCCTTTTGCTGCATTTGTCGAGACAACGTCAAGACTATACAAGGCCCGCAAATGCGACTTCGTCGGAGAAGATCTATTCCGTTCCGTGTGGTTCGCATATGTCAGTATACAAGACTTGGACAACGACTTGAAATGCCCCCAGTGTGGTGACACGCCCGAGAATATCATCTTTGACGGAATCACGTTAGGCTTCAGTCGAAAACATGTGACTGAAAGCTTACACCCACCTACAATCATCGAGTCTGACGCTCCTCAACGTCGAAGGCGATATCTGAAGAATCCACAGTGGATTCTCTGGTCAGAAAAAGGTCTCCGCAAGATCCTTGTTGCTTGGCTTGCAGCAGTGAAACAAGGGGTGCGGAGGCTGGCGAGGCTGGGAGATCACGAGTTTGTGGGCGATGAGAACGGAGACGTACTCTCATCCACAGAGTACTCCGATGGGCGCAGAAACATCTCTACCAGACTTCAGAAGCTGGTACCCCCGCTGGCGTGCTTGTTTGATAAGGTATTCCCGGACAAGTGGGCTGGCATGGCACAAGTCCATCCTAGCGTGACCCTGCGCTATGTGACATTGTTTGAGCAGGTATGTCCACATCTAATGCGAGCACGTTGGGGCTAATATCGCTGGCAGCTGGCGGCCGAGGAGTCAGCATTACAGATGGTCAATGCGTCGGCTTTGGACAAACTTACCACGTTTGTGACAGAGCCAACACCAGGAAAGGCATGGATTCTACGGGATATTCCTGCTCTTCTCAAGGTGTTCGAGGCAGAGATAAAACACCGTGGAACGTTCCCAGCGGAGCTTCTTCGGGTCTGTGTATGGATGAAGGCAAGAGCAAATGAGGTCCTACAGGATCTGAAATCAGGAAATCTTCCTCCGTTACCAGAGATTATACACACCTCTGACAAACAGGATAACTGGAAGAAGGTGAGCGCCCAAAAAACATCAGAGAGTCGATGCTGAAGTTTCATAGACCGGGTGTTGTTATGGATTGCCCGAAATTCGAAAGAGGCCCGATTATCCACTATTATCAGGAGATAAACATGCTGAAAAAGAGAATGAACGGGGTGACAAATGCTCAAAATATTATTCAACATACGGCGAGCGAAGACTTACTGGTGGTATCATGGCTGCATGGTGCACCCATAGCATTTGTTACGGGTTTCATTGCATTCCAAAGGGCGAAGGACGTAATGATGTCTTCTCGGCGTTGTTGACACGATGGCCCAAAGCACCACGGCGTGTAATCTATGACTTCGCATGTGCATTAGAACCTTATTGCATGGTCCGAGAACCTGAATTCTTTGCAAATACTCAGTTTCTAGTCGATGGTTTTCATGCAAAAGGCCATACCAAATGTTCATCAGCCTCATTCCTGTCGACATATTCGGAGGTTGATGCCGGTCTTTCTAGGGTTAACTCCAGTGCAGCGGAATGTGGCAATAGTGGAATGGGTCGGATTCGAAAGGGGGTCAGCTACATGCGGCAGAACCGGGCGATATTATTCACAAGGGTTTTCGTGTCTTTGTGGAACCGCCAGAGGATACGAGCATTGCAGGAGCGACTAAGACGCGGTGAATAGTGGATAAGCATGTGCCAAGTAGATAGCAGAATTGAAATACCTTTGAGGAGTTTGGAGTTTTGAAATACTGGTACAGGTTGTGAATCGTCGTTCCGATGACGCGGCAGAAAATTAAGTAATATATTCACACGCTTCCATGCCTGCCTCAGAGTCACTGGTGACCCGGCACCACTTCCAGTATTTCCTTTCTCCAGAACGAATGTCGGTTCACAGTATTTCTATTCTGCAGAATTTTGTCTGGGTGGAACGTGTTCGTCATTAGGTACGTGGCACTCAACAGCTCTTTCCACTCTGCTCAACATGCCTGGCCTTGTCATAGATGTGATGACCTTGATACTCAAATTTTACATCAACCAAGAGGGTAGTTGGGGAAATGCAGCAGTCATGCGTGTTCAGCCAGATGTTACAAAAAAGTGCGTGCCTATGCAAGTCACTTTGGCCGATGCTGACTTCTTCTCTAGCATTATTCGATTGTTCTATTCCGACATTACGCTTGCATCCTACACTGCGCTCTTCAGCCTTAGGAAAACCCTGGCCGCAAAGCCAAATTATATCCCATATATTAAGAAGCTATGGGTGCGCTTCGGCTTCCTTGTCAGCCAACAACCAGGAGTAATGGACATGAACTACCCAGTCCAGTACGACTACGACTTCCTCTTCCGGCACTATCTGTCCCTATCCGAAATGGAAAGAGTACGCGAGCTCTTGCATGTCCTGTCCGGTGGACTCAAGACGCTGACCATTTTGTGTACACGGGAGTACAATCAACTCACGAATCTATTGGACCACATCGTCTTTCCTCAGCTTGAGGAACTGGAAGCGCCATCCTGGGTTCTTTTTCCTTCGACTGCTCGCGCCATGCAAGGCTTCAACGACAGCCGCTGGCCATCTCTCCAGAACCTCCGTGTCACGTATGACATGAAGGTGGGAAGCATCGAGAAGTTGAAGGCGCGTCAAGACTTTCGGATGTTCCGAAATCTGAAGCGCCTGTATCTCAGCTACAACCTTGACTCTGAGCATATGGTGGTGCATTTGATTCCACATATCAAAACCGTTCCATCTGTCGACATCGTGGCGCTAGAATACTTGGGGGGTCTGGCAATTCCATTTCCATTGCTGAAGTTGGACACCATCGAACTGCATCCCAAGTTTGTGTTCATCTTTCGTGCTGGCACTGCAGAGGGTGCTCATTGGGAGTCGGTTTTGGATGAGATTTCACCCACAAGTTGGACATACGAGCAACTCATCGACAAAGGTGTCTGGATCGACACTGACAACATCCGGTACGAGAGTCTGTGGACTGAAGCAGAGGAGAGGGTGGCCCGGCGATGGGAGACGTTCCGATGTGAGGGTACCAGAACGAAATCGCTGAAAAACAGTCATTTTGACACTAATTGTTGTGTTCAGAATCGCACTAGTACATCGTACTAAGTACCATATGGACTTGGTAGCACTACTAGGAACCTAGTAGTGCGCATATGACGAAGAATAAGATAGGCATGCACTGCGTAGTGAATACTAGTTGCGCGCGCATAGACGTTGATGTCGTCGTTAGCCCTATATGATTGCGCTCGGATACGCGTCGAAACCTGTAGACCGTATCTACACTCTATTACCAGGCTGGGACCTTACGAGGACATGCTACTGTACATGGTAGACTTCCTAGTAGGTCATATGGCTACACTATACTCGCGCTATGGGACATATGAGATGGGATAGTGAACGAGGACCAACTACCACAGCGTAGAGGGACCCTAGGGGACGAATCAGAGCTATATACCAAATACGGTAGAAGCTGGAGGTGCGAGTCACCTTCGAGAGCAGAGTTACCAGGATTAGAAATGTCCGAGTAACCGGGTCATCGATACGAGGACCATATGGGGGCTTAACAGCTTTCACATATCGATCGGAATACCCCTCGAGCTTCGAGTTGGAATTCCTACTGCTAGTACACACACTAGTAAGGGACATATAGTCCTATAACAAGGAAACAGATAGGATTCTGTGCCAGGACTGTCCTAGGACATAGAAAATATAATATAGAACTACAAGGGCATAGAAGCCTACCTTCCTCGGATACGAATCCGAAGTGTTTCGGTCGAGATCGGACTCCTAGCAAGTTCCGAGCGGAATAACTATGTCCTAGCACCGATATCCGAAACGCGCCATGCGGAACAGCGCCTCCGCGCGCCACTTCTTAGCAACCCAAAAGTAATATGACTCGCAGTCCTGCAAAATAATGTCGAATTCCGACCAATATATATCCAAACCTTCCTTTTCTGGTAGATACTTACTTCATATGGACAGAATCCTCTCCTCGTTCTCGTTTCTTGCATAGTTACTATTACTTTATCGTGTCCACTTTCACTTATATGTAAAATATGTACGCTCGCGGGTATATAAGCAGCAGGGTTTCCCTAGGAAGCTCTCAAGCAATTACCCCGCTATATACGTAGCCCTAGAGCTCAATAGCAAAGTTTTTGACTTCTATCGTTGACCATAGAGGCGACGTGTGCTTAGAACAATAACTTAGAAAATAAAACCTTGAAAAGCCCTTCTCTATATTGAACTAGAGTCGTGAAATTAGAACTTTGAGATACCCATAGGACAGAGCTAGCGCGTCTAGTCTCTTGCATAGGATTGATTGTTTCTGGACTAGTGTGGAGCCCCACTAGATCCCTCTTTTCACTTGGTGTGGAGCCCCACCAGTGTCGTTAAAGCTTAGTGTGGAGCCCCACTAGCTTATAGGTGGCCTGATTGTCGTGCTAGTTCGACTAGTGTAATCAGTGCCTTTGGTTGTCGTGCTAGTTCGACTAGTGTAACCATAGCCTTCATAGGAACAATAGGTCTTTACCCTTGTTGGGTTCGATAGGTTATTTTGCGTCATAGGAACGTATAGGAATAGTTATAGATAGGTTTATAGGTTGGCTCGCGTTGTCTTGATCATATCGAGACTTTATTATCATATTACATTGTTTCATTCATCGCTCGTACACTTCCCTTGTGTCCTAGTGATTTGTAGACGTTCAACTAGTGTGCTAGTTGATTTCTTGTGTCGATTGTACGGATCCTTTGACAACGTCGAACCCCGCTCGCACAACTTGGCATATTATTTCGCTCGTTCACAAGCGTTTTATAAGCCTCACATTTGGAGCCCACCGCGAGGGGTGGTTCTAGATAACAAGAAATCTTACTAGCGCTCCGAGCGAGCTCTACATTTATTAGTACACATTTTGCTTCATAGGCTATATAGCCCACGCTTTCATATACTTCCTGAATTAGGCCGTAAACCTAGTTCAACCCAAAAGAGACTATCTCTAGGACGAAGACAAGATTCCACAAGAATCGAAGCCTCGTACTACTAGAAACTCTCAACAAGCCGGGGAACGCATTCTAGATTTTCCACCTAGACCCCGCAAAGCTAGAACAGTAGGAGCAGTACCTACACCCCCTAGAAATCTGGATAGTGACGACGAGTTCCATACTCCGTTACCACTAGACGACCTTCTTGAAGTCACTAGACTACGCGCGTCGGTAGCAGCCTACGAGGAGCTCCGCGGGCAACAAGAAGAACACTTAGAATTTACCACAAACTTGAGAGTAGCTCTCACAAAACTCGCTCGCGAGTTACAGAAAAAGAAGACTCCTCGGAATCCTTTTTCGCACAAATCCATTAGAACAAGACTCTATAGAGAAAAACCTGCTATTCCTCGTACAAAGATGGCTGATGCACCTACTTTGCGAGAATCATGGCGAGACCTCTCCGAGGACGGTGTAAATCAGATTAAAGCTGACAAGCTGAGTAAAGTAAAGCGACCTGCGAGCTTGCTCGAAGGAAGCCGCGCGGAAAAGTTTGAGCAGTGGGAGGAAGACCTGGATCTGATGTTCCTCGAAGGTGGTGTTACCCTAGATGAAGCGAAGATATACATAGCTATCAGGCAGATGGAATATGACTTGAGGAAGACCTGTGTGGGCTGGGATAGCTCGCGCGGAGACTCATATGAAAAGTTCATTGAGGACGTTAAAGAGGAAATTGGCTTTAAGGAAGGACGAGGATCGACTACAACGTTGGACCGTCTAGTAAAGAGACACCAGAGCATAGGGCTGCAAGTCAGCGAGGACGTGCTCAGGACATATAACCGTGTGTTTCGCTATGAAGCGAGTAAGCTCACAGCAGCGCCCGCGTTAGTCTCAAATACATTCCTAGTAGCTAGATACCTCGAGGCGTTTGAAGAGGACTTTATCCGAGAGATCGTTAATATGCTACAACGCATACAGAGCGACAAGCTTTCCCTAGGGAAAGGAAAAGAAAAGAAGAAAGACGATCAGGATAGGAGATTAGAGGATCCATATACCCTAGACGAAGTAATGGAAGTTGCTTTAAACATTGCTACGAGCAGACTAGGAGATATATATACGAGGATCAATGCCTCTAGACGTACGAGGGATAGGCACGACGATTTAGAACCGCGCGTGTCATCTAAGCATGTCAAGACTGTTACTATAAAACAGGAACCTGAAGTCGATGAAATTTCTCACAAGATGTCTGTATCTGTGGATAAGCATGAGACTGAGATTCGCGATTTAAAGGATCTCGTTCGTTCTATGACGAACTCGATTGCTGAGACGCAGAAAAAGCAAGAAGCTTGGATGTCTATGGTTGTGAATGGGCAGATGCCACCAGGGGTGATGCGAGCACCGACTTTTGCACAGAGCAGAGGTCCTAGTTCAAGTCAGCAGCTCTATAATCCTTCCGCGGGACGACCTGGGACTCCTATGATAGGAAATGCGGCACGAGGAGTGCAGCCACCCCACAACAACTGTTTCATGTGTGGTCAAAGCGATCATTTCACGAGGAGTTGTAAGGTCTACCATAAGATGCGAGAACTAGGGTGGATAGTCGATGGTCCCGATGGCCGAGGCATCCTGCGAGATGGTTTGAAAATGCCATTCATACCGCCTGGTTCGAATAAAACTAGAAAGGACTTGATTGAAGAGTTAGCCAAGCAACGAGGATGGCCTGGTAGTGATAGCTATCACCCAGACAGCTATATGTTTGCGCTAGAAGAAGATGATATGGGACAAAGGTTCCAAGAATTAGCTATGGAGGACGAAGACATCGGGGAACAAGAAGAGAAGGAGGAACACCTTCTTACACTCTTGCTAGATCGTCAACAACGTCGCTCGGGCAGAGGCAACCCGCAAGGGTCAAAAAACTAGAAGCTCCAAGGATGGGGCCAACGTCTAGAGTGCCACAACCTGTACCGGCCCCTGAGGATAAATCTAGATCTAGAAAACTGCGATCGGTGGTGGTAGAGATACCAACGCCTCCGCGGAGAAATATACCCAAGTCTGTTCCTGTTTCTGATTCCTCGTCATCTTCTTCTGTTTCTCTTCCTTCCAATATAACCCCTAGTAAAGAAAACAAAACCCCTCGGGTCGAATTAAAAGATCTAGGCGATAAGGAGTCTGACGATGAGTTCTCGGACGATGAGGATGTAGATCCTAGGATGTCAAAATCGTCCTCGGAGAAACGACCATTCGATGAGGTGCTTCCTATCGTTAGACCACCTGTTCCTAGTGAGCATATTAAGGCCCGTAGCGATATGGTGCCTACTAAAAATATCACCCCCGATATGGCGAAAGAGGACTTGCTAAAGCATAAAGCAGTCAGCCGAGGAGTGCCTATTGTTGCCGATGATCCGAAATCAAGGACATCACCGAACGCGCTAGGGAATAAGCAAGTACGCTTTAAAGGCACAGACGAGGACGTAGCTACTGATCTATGTCGCTCGGAGGTCTCGTTGTCTATTGAAGAAGTTGCTGCTATTTCTCCTAGCGTCAGAAAAATATTGATGAGAAAACTGCGTAATCGCCAGGTGTCAGGAAAGCCTGCCAAAACGTTCTTTAGCGAGTTATCGTCATATAGACGTTCCTCGGAACCTCTAGAATATAAACCTGTTCTCTCGGAGCATTCCTTGGTCATAGATGTCGAAGATATTGCGCTCGAGGAGGTGTTCGAAGTATTAACTGAGCCTAGGGGAAAATTACCTGAAGGTGCGGTCGTACAGAGGGATCCAGTTGAGACATATCAACAGGATGTGCCCGAGGGCGAGCGAAAAGACGTGATCATAGTGGCTAGTAATTCTGACAACCTCCGAGTGGTATTCCCTAAGATCAATGGGTCGAACGAGGAAGTAGAAAACGTCAAGGACTGTGGCTCGCAGATTGTAGTTATGTCAACACTAGTTGCAGTTGGTTTGGGAGTAAGCTGGGATCCTACGGTTACCTTGCATATGCAGAGTGCTAATGGCCAGCTGAAATCGACTAAAGGCATCGCTCGGAACGTACCGTTCGAGTTTGGAGACATTACTGTGTTCTTGCAAGTTCATATAGTGGATGATCCTCCGTTCCAAGTCCTCCTAGGACGGCCCTTTGATGTGTTAACTTCTTCTGTGATCGAGAACTTCCCCGATGGTGAACAGTATATCACCGTTACTTGTCCAAATTCTGGGAGAAAGTGTACTATAGGTACCTATCCTAGGGGCATGGGAAAGAAGATCCGCGCTAGAAAAGAACCAACCCTAGTACCGATGAATGGGAATGCAGGGGCGGAAAAGCGTCAGGAAGAAGAACCAAAGAAGGAAGAAGCTGCGGCAAATTTTCAGACTCCCTCGAGGATATAATCGGCGAGCATGGAGAGGTTGTACTGAAAATAGGGTACGATGAGCATGGAGAAGTGCGAGTGGAGGGATATAAACTCCCTGATAGAGAAAATTTCGAAAACGATGAGCTAGCAGAAGCATATGCGTTGGCTCTGGATAAAAATAGTTTAGATGAGCGAGCTAGGGATGTCTTAGAGTCATATGAACACAAGAGTGTCGACAAAGACAATATGGCAACTTATAGCTTGTGGAGAGAAGGTCTCGAGTTGGTAGAGGTCCCTACTGTGGATCCGAGTGATGTATATCTCACCACTAGCGGCGAGGACACCTCTCTCCTAGCAAAAGAACATCAACGATTAGAACAGAGGAGACTAGGTTTCAGAAACCTGCTCTCGTTGATAAAGAATAAAGATTTCATTTCCATATGGGAACACCTGTTTGGGAAGTCAGCGTCACAAGTCCTATTGCGAGATTTAAAATCGCTCGGACCTAAGAAGTTCAAAGAAAAATATCTACGAGCGATTAGAACAGGTATCAAGGGGCTAGATGTGCCCTGGGATCTGAGTGACGATAGCGATGAGCTGTCTGACGAGTACGATGACATTGAATGGCGAATCTGGATGGCAGATAGCATGAATCCTGGGTTCCTAGCTTATTGGAAACGGTTATATGGACAAGATGTTTGGCCTATACTGCTCCGAGGAGCGAAAGAACGAGGACTCGAGTGGTTTGTCATGCACTATGAGCACTTCCTTGTAGAAGAGGCAGCGACTCGCGCGCAAACTGAAAATGGAGTTGGAAAGGAAACTTATATGCAGGACGTTGTGTCAGTATATGGGAAGTACAAACCAGTTGCGTTGAAGGTGAAGCCGGTCAAAGCTACTTTGCCCTCGGAATTTAGGGTCGAACGCCACATATATGGTGATCCGCTAGCGGATATGCCGGCACTCTCGACAAATCCCCCTGAATTCGTTCCGAGCGCTAGATACAATGAGGAAAGGAAAGCTATCATAGATGCACATCATCCAGAGGGGTTCCTATGGCCCGAGGAAAGGAAATTAATGCATCATATGATGAGTCTGCAAGAAGAAGCATTTGCGTGGGACACCTCGGAAGGTGGAACCTTCAAGGAAGAGTTCTTTCCTCCTGTGAAATTTCCCGTTATCCCTCATACGCCTTGGGTGGAAAAGAACATTCCTATACCACCTGGCATCTACGATGAGGTCTGCAGAATCATTAAAGAGAAAATTAAAGCGGGAATATATGAACCATCGAGTTCCTCGTACCGATCTAAATGGTTCTGTGTCCTTAAGAAAGATGGAAAAAGTTTGCGACTAGTACATAGTCTAGAGCCTCTTAACAAAGTCACGATTCAGTACTCGGGAGTACCACCAGCAACTGCAGAAGTTGCGAGCGCGTTTTCAGGTCGCTCGTGTCTAGCTCTATTAGACATATGGGTAGGTTACGATGAAAGATTGATTGACGAGGACTCGAGAGACTTGACTACGTTCCAAACGCCATTTGGACCGCATAGATTGGTAAAGCTACCTATGGGTTGGACTAATTCAGTCCCTATATTTCACGATGACGTGACCTATATTCTCCAGGATGAGATTCCTGAGATATGTAAACCATATATCGACGATGTAGTAGTAGGAGGACCAAAGACGCGATATGAAACGTCCGAGGAACCTCACTATGAAACTATACCTGAGAACAAGGGTATCCGAAGATTTGTATGGGAACATTTCCAGAATGTTAATAGGGTCTGTCAACGAATGAAGTATTGTGGAGTAACGTTCTCCGGACCTAAAGCGTACCTTTGTGTTGAGGATGGTTTAGTTGTTGGACACTGGGTGT
Organism: Paramarasmius palmivorus; assembly: GCA_037176845.1. NCBI lineage: Eukaryota > Fungi > Basidiomycota > Agaricomycetes > Agaricales > Marasmiaceae > Paramarasmius > Paramarasmius palmivorus. The sequence continues at coordinate 2,812 of JAYKXP010000252.1, read as the reverse complement.
CCTGGAAAGGTGAAAAGCCAAACGAGAAGTTAGCAGAAGTGGTCCTATCGTGGGATCCAGCGAATTTCCGTGATAAGAAAGACGTCAACTCGTTCCTCGGAACGGCTGGACAAATGCGTATGTTCATTAGGGACTATGCTAGAATTACTCGGCCACTCAATAAGATCCGAGGACCCCAAGCTGAATACAAGATGGGTCCCGAGGAACAAGAGGCGGTTGAGAAAGTGAAAGAAGGCCTTAGAAATGCACCAGCCTTGAGACCGATTGAATATGACAATCCATATGGACTCACATTGGCTGTAGATACGTCGTGGCAAGCTGTTGGTTTCTACCTATATCAGCGCGATCGCAATGATCCTAGGAAAAAGTTCTTTAATTGGTTCGGTTCAGTAACACTGAACGAGCGCGAGGCTAGATTCTCGCAACCAAAGCGAGAGCTATATGGGCTCATGCTAGCGTTGATGGTCACTAAATATCAGACCATAGGATGTAGGAATTTAACCATAGAAACCGACGCTAGCTATATTAAGGGTATGCTAGACAACCCTGGTGCAGGGCCTAATGCTACGATTAATAGATGGATCGAGGAAATTAGAAAATATCACTTTGAACTAGTACACATTAAGGGTGTAGTTCATGGACCCGATGGGTTATCAAGGCCACCACCTGGAGGCATATCGACCCCTCGGCCACCTAATATGAATGATGTCGACTACGGCATTCAAGACGATGGGGAACCGATTACCTTTCGCATGGGCGAGGGTGAGTCCGAGGAACCATTAGAGTTTGAATCGTTCAAAGGCGATATTGATACTAGAGGTGGTTACTTTAATAAGGTCCTAGCTACGTCCGAGGACGACTTTGAGGAAGAGCTCCAAGTCGCTCGGGAAGAAAATGTGTTTTATACACACACCGCGGAACGAATTAGATATCGCTCGGGGGTTGTGTTAGACTCTTTCCTACAGAATATCATGCTTCCACCTGACTGGACAGGGGAACGACAGAAAGAAAATCCATATGACGAGGAACACCGATCAGAACGCGCTCGCGCGCAAGATGATCGGCTGCCGTTAATCAGAGATTGGCTATCTAGGCCTAACTCCGCGTCGATCAGGAACCTGACCGAAACGGAAAAGTCCAAGATTAACAAAGAGGCATCTAGGTTCTTTGTGGATAACGAAGGACGGTTATATAGAAGGAATTTTGAAGATCCTAGTCAGCATAGGCTAGTAGTCGAAAAGAAGAAACGGCTATGGATGCTGGAATCATCTCATGATTGCCTAGGGCATAAAGGGATGTTCGCTACGAAAGAATTAATAGAGAAAAGATTTTGGTGGCCAGATATTGAGTCGGATGTTGAATGGTTCGTCAAGTCCTGCGAGATATGTCAGAACAGACAGCGCGAGAAGGTTCAGATACCTCCGAGCGTGACCTACACTCCTTCTCTATTCCAGAAAATACATGTAGACGTCTTTAAGATGTCACCCGCTAGCAATGGCTGCAAGAATGTGGTACATGGACGTTGCGCGTTGACAAATTGGTCCGAGGCGAGAGCCTTGAAAACCGAGTCAGCTAGACAGATTGCAGAGTGGTTCTTTGATGAGATCATATGCCGATGGGGATGTCCCGAGGAAGTGGTGACAGATAATGCACCGCAGATGACGGCTGTCCTCGAGTGGTTAGAGAAGAAATATGGGATCCGAGGGATTCGAATCTCTCCATATAACTCTAAGGCAAACGGTAAAATCGAACGAGCGCACTTTGACATTCGCGAGGCGTTAGCCAAAGCTTGCAGCGATGACCTGAAGCAGTGGTATCAATTCCTGAAACCAGTCCTATGGGCAGACCGAGTAACAGTACGCAAGGGTTTAGGGTGTTCACCTTACTTCCTCGTAACGGGTGCAGAACCTGTGTTACCGCTCGACATAGTTGAATCGACTTGGCTAGTAAGGATGCCTGGACGAGTTCTTACTCACGAGGAACTTTTGGGCTACCGCGCGCAGGCTCTAGCTAAGCATAGGGTGCATGTAGAACATATGATGGCCAGGATAGACGAAAACAAGATGAAAGCTCTAAAGAAATTCGAGAAAGATCATCGCTTCCAGATCAGGGACTATAACTTTGCTCCGGGAACGTTGGTACAAGTCAGAAATACCACTATCGAATCGAGTCTTGATCGTAAAATGTATCCTCGCTACCTAGGACCTTTAATAGTCATACGACGAACGAAAGGAGGTTCCTATATTGTAGCTGAGATGGATGGTACGGTACTGAAAGGCAAAGTTGGCGCGTTCCGCGTACTACCTCATATCGCTCGTTATAAACCCATAGCGCTACCCAAAGATATACATGATCTCATAGATCTGTCTAAGGAGCAGCTAGAGAAGTTGGTTGACGACGAGGATGATGTGCAATATGGAACTAGTGTTGACTATGCATTCAGAGACGATCGTCTAGACATAGGAGATTTTGAAACGATGGAGGATAATGAAGTGCCAGACTTAGAACAGAAGTCTGAAGGTCCTCGCAGATCTAAACGCTGCTAGGACACCTATAGAAAACTCCTAGGGATGCCGAAGCGTTCCGAGGAAAATAAATAAATAAATCAAACTCCAATATGAACATCAACAAGGGTGTATTTTGGTACTACGAGAGACATAGGCAACTATGGACTATCTACTGAGCTTGAGAAGAGGTGCTAGGAGCAGTATCAAGAGCCATATGGCCAGCTCGCTCAGCGCGAGTGGCTTGCTCGTGCTCAACTTCATTGAACTGCTTAGCCGCAAGTTTGTACTGGCTGTGGGTATACTCG
>JAYKXP010000251.1:0-45821 GCA_037176845.1 Paramarasmius palmivorus | reverse complement strand
GACATGCGACTAGCCATGCGAGCCAGCCAAGTGTGTTGATATAATGAGCCACGCGAAACGCTGCACGAAAACTTAGCCGCTCAATGAGGGACTCTAACAGTGCCAGAGGTATTGTTTTGAAGAATAAGAGATAGAGTCGAGGCGTAATCCAAGGAAAGTTCGTAAAGTTGTGTGAGGAGGTTACAATAGCACATATAAGAAGGCAAGGGATAGCGGAAGGTGAGACTGGATAGCAAAGAGAGAATGAGCGTGAAAACATGCTTACATTACTAATCTAGTCAAGGAAGTAGTGGGCAACGATACTCTCGGAAGGTGAAAAACACTGGAGTGAGAATAGAAGGTCAGACCGCGAGAGAACCAGAAAGCACCCAACGACACCGACGGACCCTAAGAATGACGCTGGCTATAACGCAGCAGCCGAGTCTGAGGAAACTTTACCGAGCTTTTTCTTCTTTCCTCTTTAGGGCCCGCGGCCGAGGAGTGTTGGGCGCGAATCTTCATCGTCGGGTGGCTTTTTTCTGCCGCAGGATAGCACTGAGTCATTGACTGTGAAGTCATCTACGCTTTGTGGGGTGGACCGATCCTCTCGTTGTGTGGATCACTGGAACTCGATGCGGAAGCCGGCGTTTTACCGGTAGCGACGCTCAACCTGATGGAGTGCCTTCGCGTAGTGGATGATCACTCAGGGTGTGCATAGCTGACTGTGGAGTCTCTCTAGACTGTCCCTAGGTTCGTTGCCGATAAGGGAGTGCATGATCTAAGCGTCTTATATGAGCACCACGGTGGTGTCTTCCTCATGTGGTGAGAAGCCTGAGGCTACGAGTGATGGTCAGCATTCCGATAATCTTGGAGTATCACTCATGCGATCTCTCACTCACACCATCCGAATTGCCTGAGGGACTTGTATAGACGGAGTTCATCAAGTATTCGTCTTGGTTATGCCTACTGGGATGATACCGGCGGAGGCGGTTGAGTTCATCTGGCCGCGACACATGGCTGATCTGACGGTCCAGGACGAACCAGCCGGTGCAGATTGGCGTGCACTGGTGAACGCGCACGTGGAAAGGACGTGTTATCGCATTTGCTACCGACTAGCCCGGCTATCGCGGTCATCGGATAACGTTGTACCGACAAAAGGTACAGACGCAGGTGGCCACCAGCGATGGAGTCGGAGGCACCCATCTGAGTCCTGGTGACCGGAATGGACAGCAATCTTCCCCGTCTCTTAGAGACCTGCTGGTACTCCGAAAGATAGTCATAAATCGGGGCGCTGACTTCTCTGCATCCTCCTTGAGAGTAATTTTCGCCTGGTCGCTTTGCAGATAGAGTAGTTCTGTAAGGGGGTCACTCAGCGCCGCCTGGAGATTCGTCTTTGTCATGGTCGCCCGTGCTGCGGGGAGATTCTGAGTCGCTACCAGAGTCGCTGTCTTCGTCGTCGTTGTCCCTGTCAAGCTCTCCATTGTCGTCGTCGTCGTCAGTCTGTTTTGGTGGTGGGCCTCGATAATCCTGCATCCACCTATTGTAGATACCTAAGATTCTTGTAGCACGATTGTCCTTCGTGAATACACGTTTGCCGCTGCGCACTCAAGATAGGGATCATTTCTGTGAAGTTATTGGACTCATCAACTGTATCCAGCATTTGAAGATCATGTAAACAACGGCATTGAAGATGAAACCTAATACTGGCTCGGCTGTCCTTCGTTGTGTCGAGGGTTGGACGAATTGAGTGTAGCCTGGTGCGTTGTGAAACCCGTCTTCAGTATCTGACTTCCTCGACTCCTCATCGGATGTCTTGATCATGAAGATTCTGATACGATCCTTGTTCCCATTTCAATGGTGGACTCACTAGTCTCACAAAGCCCAGAATTTCCCGTCGCTTTGAGTATAAAAGACCTTTTTATGCAACGTGATTCACTATCCCTTTTTTGGGTGAAAAAGACACGAAATGTCCTCACGTCGAAAGTTACAGCATGAAAAAAAAATCTAAACCCGCGTACATAAAGGGGTCCTTTGGTTGAGCGAGAGCCGTGGTTTTTTTTCCATGCCCCCCACCTCGATTGAAAACCCAGACGTCTGGTCGCTGGAAAGACGACAATGAATGCAAAAGAGTCAAAAGCCTTATGCTAGGTTCGTCCTGTACCCCAACAGGTACGTTCCGGGGAAGATCAAGTTGATGCCTACATTCAGTAAACGATCCCCCCCACCTAAGATTCCAATTGTTTTTCGCTTCGGTCGACGTTCAAAGTACCATGTGGCATTCCCCACTGGCCTTCCAAGTGGTGAACCTATACAAAAATCAATGGCTGTCCTTTCTAGTTGGCGGTTTGTGACTACTCACGAGTTCTATGGGTGTGCACTTCTCCGCGACATGGAAGAACTCGTTGTCTGCGTTCCCTTTAAAACTTTCCCAAGTAACTCCACAACGTTTACCGTAGGCAGATCCCTTGACAACCCTTGCTTTCTCCTGTTCAGTAAGTGAGATCTTCTTATTTGGATCGCGGTTCTTTCTAGGAGTCTTAGGCAGTGGGCCACGGCGCTCCTCTTCATCGTTATAAGTCCCGTCGACCGTTGAGCCTGGATCTGAAGGGGGCAGCGGGGATGAAAAAGGGTCGAGCTCTGAGGATTTTGGCGATGGTACAGGATTTTCGCGTCGTTTTCGTAGGCTCTGCAGCATGTTAATGATAGAGGTACGAAGCGTTTGCAAGAGTAGGAAAAACACCCCAGCGTAAAATCAGTTCCCGGTGGCTAAAGAGGGATAGGGGGGAGGCAACATGACCTGGTACCAGCCAGAACTTAAAGTTTTAATAGTGGGGAATAAAATAATCCCGGCCAACTCAATCACTCTGCCCACAAAACTGCATTGGGGAAGGGACAATAGCATTGAGTGAAATATGCGCAGGAATGATGGGGGAAAAGGTTTAAAAAGGGGCCCGGCGTTGGGGTTTTTTCAACATTGTGTGACATCTATTCAACGTGAGTCTCAAAAGTGAATGTTGAATTCGGGCTGTTGGCGCCAGGTGGGAGCGTGTGACTCTAGGTCCGTGACGCCTTTCCTCCTGACAGTCATGTCCACTCTAGACCAGCTTCCTATCCTCAGTCAATTTACAGCATGCGAGGCAGGAGTGGAAGATCCTATTGAGGCTATGTACCTAAATCCTCCCGATTTTGAGCAGGAAACGGACTCTTCACTGTGAGGATATGCTACCATTTACTGTTTGGCTGCCAAGGTTAGTACACACTTCATGTCAGGGCAGACTTCTCTCTATGCTAAACTCGCGAGGAATTTTTCATGAGATGCATGAATTACGAGGACAATTAAAACTCAAGAGGAGAGTATCTAATTCGTAATATATGTGGGAGCGCGTCTCTTCGCATCATCATTTTCTCTCTTAACCAATATCTCAGTTCCTTCATAGTTCGTTCCTCCGTCAAAAAGCTACTTCAAGAACAGAAGCTTGCTATAATACCAACCGAGGAGGTCTTTGAAAAATCCGTAGAAGTATGGGAACACAATCAGAAGTGTAAATTGTACGACAGGATACGATATACTGAGGTAAGTAGCCATCTCTGGCTTTTCTAACTCTCTACCAGGCAACTAAAACACTTGCATAGTCGCTTCCACAACAAAAAGACGAATACCGTTCTGTCGAATAATCTCACTCCAATATCCAACTCCTCTCCGTCTTCTCAGCAATTCTTTCTCCGATGGCACCCGACAAACATATCAATCACCATTCGAACACATACCACACATTCGGTCATCAGCATGTGTATTTCTAATGATTACCAACGCCATTCGAACCATACACAACCAGATTGACCTAAAACGAGGGATACACATCAAATAGACGCTTCGTACAGAAGCCAAGAAGACATGTGGACTACAGTGGCTCGCATGCACGTGGCACTCTGTGTACCCACTAGTGACATTTGAGCGCGTATACCCGGACTGGCAGGCATTGGGTGCGGCAGACCTCTCAGACCGGACGGATGACCCCAAAAAGACATCCTCACTCCCAAAGCAAGACTACCTGTTCCCGACCAATCAGAGTCTCCCGATACACCACCTCCGTCAACGTGCTATAGAGTCGTTTACTTCACCTACCGACACCGAGATCGTGCTAAAGTTATGGCCGCGGTATAAAGCCCAAGCAGAGACGGATCGTTGGGGTAGGCTGGATGAAGAACATTATCGACCAAGTCTTCCATTTGCGGACGAAGTCGTCAAGACGATGACAAACGGGTTCGGTATCGTACGCGAAAGAGAAGAGTCGGTCATACGAGGAGGTGATGCGCACGTGTCGTGTCGTAGCGTGCTGCGTTCGATACGCTCCTTATTTACGAACAAAGCCAAAAGAGGTGAGGGCTAGAGGACGACATATCGGTCATGATTTCTTATGACCTTTATCATTATACGCATTGGATTTATTGGACATTACATAAGCATTGTATCATTAGCGCATAGCAGCATTACCATGTATCATTAGTTGTACATACTTACATATCTTACTGTTGGAATTCAGTCGCCCCCGGTCCATGCCTAGCCCAATTCATCTTGATAACGCACTGCGTAAATGCGTGCTGTTCTCGTACTTATGAAGGGCAATTCAATGTATATATCGATGCAAGACAGGAACGTAGCGAATAAAAATCAAAGTCCTGAGTTTACGTCGTACTAGCAAAACCGCGCTACTGCATTCTCCTATTCACCCTCACCTCAATCGACGCTCAAAACACCTACTTTGTTTGGAGACGGATCGGGTGCTGTTGGTATACTATAGCCCAGTGAGCGATCCATCGAATCCCGTCCTCGGAACTTGACGGAAGCCTGCGTGGTTGACACAGCGCTAGCATCGTTATCCAACTCTGAAATTTCCGATTCATCTCGAGAACGTCATTAGGAATTCAAAGGACAAAAACAACAAGCTTACCGTCACCTTGGATTGTTTCGAAACGTGTACTTCCACCCACAACAGTCCTAGCAAGGTTCAATGATGAAGGATGAAAGCCATGGTGACGATGAAGCATCTGGACTGCATCATAGGCATCGGAGGACCACCAGATGTGAGATACTTCTATGGTCGTCTTGAAGGAAGGAAGTCCCAACCACAGCCATTCATCCTCTAACATCTCCTCTTTACCAGAGGAGTCAAATGACCAATAATACTTTTTCTTTCCCAACCAAGCATCCCACTCATTGTCATCCCCAGCGGGACGAGGGATCGGTCGGATGAAGAGGTACAGCAACATTGATGTGGGGCAGTCTGTCCTCGGATTTTGGTCCGAGTCATATTCGCGTTCGAATTCAAGCCGAAAGTCATTCAGGATGGCTAATACATCCCAATCAGGATCTAGTATTAACGACACTCTGAAAAAAAAAAGACTTACAATATTCATTCCAATCCTTCTCCGGAATTTGTAGCCGAGTAAAAATGTGATGTGCCTGCGACAACCATGAATTCGCAAAGGACCTCCACATGGGCCGTAAGTCGTAATACAACCAAAACGGTTCCAGGTCGTCAATCCCCTTTGGCCTAAACATGAACCTATATATATACTTAATCAGCCCCGGATACATACTCAGTTGTAGACGCACCTCACTGAGCCATCATCCATGACAATAGCGCTTCCATCTGGTACAACACACTGCACCCAAGGGCTATAGTACCACTTCTCCCTGTTCTCCGGGTGTCGAACGATGACCTCACGAGTACTCCTGTGATAAATCGTGCCAGAAAGGGAAGATAGTACGAGTTTAGTATCCTGGTCGTTATCATTGTCATTTGAACATTCCAAAGCTACTCTGCTGGACCGGCGGATCCCTTCGAGGATGGCGTGTACGGGAAGGATTCCAAGGAGGTATCGGAAAAGAATACTGGGATTGTTATAGGATTGGAGGTCTATGGGTGTACTCTCGTGACTGTTGACTGAAAGAGTTGCCCAGTTCCATATCCGATAATTGACATTGGATGAGTCGTCGACATAAGGACCTCTGCGAAACGTGCCAGCCCCCGGATTAATCCAGAGCTCACAAAGAGACTGCGAGAAAAATATACAAGTACTCAGTATCCAAGTCGGAACCACATCATTAGAGAGTTTCTCGCACTGTTAGTGTATCAATTCCCTGTGCTATAGCCGACTAGGCCCGGGAAACGTGAGATTGGACAAGCAGGAAACGGAAACGAAGCTTAGTCTGGACGCACATACGTCAAACATATCTGCAAAATGGATGAGAATCCATTTCGTTTGAATATGTGCGATACTGGCACTAGCGCTGTACGTACTTGAGCATGCTTTTTTCTGCGGAAGATAACCTTTGGGCTCACCATCGTAAAAGACGAGTGCTGGTAATGCGTTGTAATTAATATATCCGAAAAGCTCCAACCATATGATATCTCTGCACTGGTGTCAGTCTGCAGATCTCTCTCTCTCGCTCTCAAGGACCATATGCTGACTTTACACCGGAGAAGACTTTGAAATCTTGCTGATAGGCCTATGCAGATGGAGAAAAGTGAGTGCTAGAAACATCGGAAAGGGAAGGATCCTCACTAGGTCAGCATCAGGACCAGTATACTGAACGTATAGAAACTCTTGATCTTGACTTTCACTACGGATGCTAGCAACATGGATGACTCGATGAGCGTTGAGGTACACTTTTCTCCAGCGTCTGTCGTCAAATCTCATCACGGCGATCACTGCGACCTTCCGTTTGAGGTACACATCCCCTGTCTTGAGTTCGTGGTACTGTAAGTATCGTTACTAGGAAAGATAAGTTTGAATCCCAAAATCGGTCAGCATACCTGATCCCAGACAGACATCTGTTTTTCCGACTTTTTTGGATTGTGAAGTTCCACCAGGTTCCCTTGGACATGGTAATTGTGTTGAGCCCCGGTGACAACCGAGAAGTTGCCTCCTTTGATAGTGAAATCAGTACACGTTTCAAGCGACATGGAAGGAAGGAAGGAAGGAAGGATGATGGGAGAACACGTCAAAGGGCGGGCCCGCATTACAAAGCTGCCAATCTGCACCTAATATGACTCATTAATAGCATCGATAGAAGGTGTTCATGTACCCCATCAAAGCCCTATACGAGTTTGTGATGGTGGTGGTCGTGAGGAAAGCCGCGGATTGAACTGCCTTCTCCGGTTCTTCCGCGTCTTCTCGTCGACGCTCATCATCGACATCATCCTCGACCACCAGTTACCGACAATCCTCGACTTAGCTTCTATACACGCTCAGAACCCCTTACACGGACCCCTTGAGTCCTTTTTAGCCGACACTGGACCTCAATATTATCTCGATGTCGGGTTGGCTCGTGCTTCGTCGAGAAAAGCACATACTTTTCATCTTCCCAACTCTGGATACGACCACGACACATTACCAGCCTCACACTCGGTGCATCTCCTTTTCCAGGTTCTCGTGAACCTCTTATTTCTAGCGTTCCGCCGACTACCACTGTCCACACCGCTCTCTTACGCACCCAGCTAGATCAGGTGCAGTAGTTCTGAGGTAGCTCGGCACCTTATGCACACAGCTTGGAACTTGGATTAAGCATGTACACTGAGCAGCGGGCGAGGGAGGTTCAACTTCACGGCTCGAACCCTGGTGGATCCCATTGGTTGCTTTTATACGCAAATCAGAGGATCGCTCATGAGTCATTTTCAGATTCTACCGGCAATCTGCTCCTCGCGAGGTAGTATCAGGAGCGGTTTACTTCTCAAAGCTCTTGTCATCGCGAGATGCAAGCTTGGGGTATATCCGTTTTCCTTGCAAATGTGACTACGCAAAGGTATCGGTATTCGAGGATACATAGCTTGACGAAAGACAAGTTAATGTGGATCCTTCAAGCACGTCGGATGGAACCGATTCAATAGCTAGACAGTATCCATTTCAACGCTCCTGCAATAATACCCCCCTGTTGCAATCTAGACATCTGTGTTGAACGTCAGCTATTGCACTCGGGCAAATCGATAGCACCGAACTGACAAGTACACGGGAACTGGAACGTCGATCTACTCCCCTCTTTCTCTTCGGTGCTGGTGAAGTTTTGAGATATTGGTGGACCAACGGCCATGAGCTAAGGAACTTGCGAATATCTTCTTTAGTAAGGGGCCAACCGAGAAATCGCTGGTAATTGAATCCTTCCCAATGTTCAACGTTCAGCAAAGTGGTGAACCGACTACTCTGAGCAATCGGACTAGGTCAGTTCAGCTGTCAACGCGGAAATGAGATTGAGGACGCACCGGGCAGGGATCTCTTCCTGAGCGCTATAACCAGACAAAATCTTGTAGTTTCGTTCTAACTTCTATCGAAAGTATTCAGTATCAGTGGTCTAGCGGAACGAAGATGAACGTACCTTTCGCAGATAGTGAGGTACCTCCCTATCCTTTCAATGACCTCGGATGTGATTGGCGTGACATCTAGAAGATGTAAGTATGGTTCTGAGGATTCTGAGACGAAGCGGACCCATCGCGACTTTGAAATATTTGTAGGATACGAATCATTGTCCTTGATCTTGTGGGGAGAAGAGAAACCGAGGACGAATTGAGGAGGCACTATGTAGGCTGAGCTTCTGGCATATTTCGTCGTCTGAAAGGAGTGTGTAGAGTGTGATGGTGGTTCTGGAAAGGCCTGTGAAAAGCCGCGGAATTGCTTTCTTCCGCTCCAAGCGCTCTTCATCAACACCAACAGCATCGCTGGTCATTCCAACCGCCTACTCCAACGCAAAGGGTATCACGATGCCAACGCTCCCCTCGGGCCCTTGACGGTGTAGCTCACAAGCCCAGACTTGTCATCGGTATGACTTCTAAGGCCAATGTACTGTAGCAGCAGCCGCGGGGGTCAACGAGAGGAAACGTTAGAAGCATTTTAGTTGAGGTATTCCTCCACCCATTTTCACATAGATCTAACAGTGTCGTCTCATACTCCTTTTTCGTAGCCAGAACCCCCAGCATCTCCAGCTAGGTGCGTTCCTCGGTTCCTTTTTTATGCGAATGTTGGGCAATCAGCTGAGTCGCGAGGCTAAGCCCAAGTTTCCTCATCCTCATCTTGTTCAACCCATGTCCGGCATCCTCACCAACACAACCTTCTAATCCATCCAAACCTCGCCTCCTCCACATCGCAATCAAGCTCCACGCTACTCGAACCGTTCCACATATGTTGAAGTTCTATGTCTAGGGTTCACGCGGATAGGATGATTGGGATGAGTGGTCGAGATCGTGAACAAGCCATGCAATGCTAGTGCATTTTTCAAGTCCTGCACCTTCGCCAACACCTCCTTCCCAATCCCAACTTCGACGTGCCGAGATGGCTCAGAGATCATCTCTTTCTCCAGGCTTACCTAGAAAGCACCCAAAACTCCCTGGGTCACTTCCTTGGGTACCACCCACACCCCCAGCTCACATCTACACCCGCTCCCACATCGACAAAAATACATTATCCTTTAGAACCTCTCGCCAGAGCACGTTCCACATGTGCTGCCCTAAACGATAATGCATGTTCTGGGGCTCTACAGGTCCTGTATGGTGCGCGTTGGGCTGGGATGATCATGAGAATATCGACACGCCGTTTCAACGTCAACGACACCCTTCCCAGAATATGCGCTCCCTGGGTCCTTTTACGCGAATGTAGGGCCAAAAGTCATGGGATCACCGACGCTTCCAAAACCATTCTCAACCATACATCCATCCTTCATCACCTTCCATGGCCTTCACTCGCACCCATACCCCTAGCGCTCTCCTTCAGACCCTTGAGCTCTTCCGAATACCTCTTATACACCGAGCTTGAGCTCCAATCTCAGGCTGCTCAGCTTGTTTCCGTGCGTCTGGGCGATAAGTCGTCTTTTAGGGGTTCTACGTACGGTGTGGGTTGTGCTGGGACGTACATTTGCATTCGTTGTCAGAGACATCGTGTTGGAATGGTTCGCATATCCACTCAATACGGCCTTTCGTACCTCGACCCAATCCTCATCGCACATCTCTTCCTCCAAGTCCTAAATCCCGTTCTCCACAATCCTTCCCGCCTTCTCACCGCCACTGTCGCTTATGAGCGTACCATGTTACGTTCATATCTCCACACCGTCCTTCTACGCACCATGCTCGACTCGTATTTTGGGGTTTTACGGCTCGGGTAGCTTGGGATGTGCGTCGAGGTAACAACCTCGATGCGGATATCCACTCTTTTTACGGCGTTTCCGAACGATGAAAATCAAAAAAGACGGGATTGCGGGATTATTAATTATTCTCAACCCAATAACACGTGTGTCACTCGCTGGAATTGAACTCCTGCAGCCAGGATACTGACACTAACAAAAAACCTCTGCTTTAACCAGGAGAATAGTCTGCAGTGACTACTGTACGAAGTTCACGGTTAAACCTGAGGTTCTTTCGAACGGGAGTTTGAGAAATTTTTGAAAAATTTGTCCGACGGCCTCCCAGGGGGCTATCAGGGGGCCTGCTATACGTCGGTGCGGGTCTAAGGGGCCTATGATTCCACCACTGGCATGTCCAAAAGAGCATCGGTTGACTATTATGGTCTGACAACAGCTGACTCGGGACATCGAACAGAGGAAAATGCAGAGACCGCGACGTTTGTGTTTAGCAGGGTACTCAAGCCTGCAAAAGAGGGTATAGAAGGTCAAGCGTGGGGCTGCGCAGTCCCGAAAGAGTTTTGTATGTTGAGCAAGGGAATGATATACTCGTATGGTTATCGACAGGACGACAGTGGGGAAGGGAACGCTTGGCATGGACATCATTGATTGGAGACTTTTAAAATGTATTTAGTACTTGTTATTGAAAGAAGGAACTCAGAGACGCACCAGGATGCATATTTCTACGTTTCAGCGGGAAGAACGAATACCACTCATAACCTGGACCACATTTCCGAAGCCACATCGTTTCTGCAGAAGATAACACGAGCTGTGGGATTTCCGTTAAATCCAGCTACAGGATACGTCGTTGTCTGCGCTCGTCGTCGTCGTTATGGAAAAAGAACATAACCCTAACCGATGATAAAGTAGTGTGGAGGTGGCTGTTCAAAGAGTATCGGGTTGAGCCTGAGACACCGGCTTCCTGACGCCATTGCAAAACGACGACGCGTATATTTTTCGCCGCTCGAGCACTAACGATAGCTATAGACAATAGGATCTCGGTCGAGAAGCTGAACTGTAGTCGCCATTTTGACCCAGTGGTAGTCTGAGCCGACCTACGCCCTAGACCAGATAACGCAGTGTGGAGTGGGGAACAGGAGTAATGCACCAACACGATGTCACCAGAGAGATGTATAAGCTATGAAGTTTGTCTTTGAGCTTCAAGTCATAGTCCGTGTCTAGTTGGCACTCTAAACTGGTCACCGTCGATTCTGAATGAGATGAGATGCCGAAACAAAACAGACAACCTGTACTCACTAAGGTATACGACAAACACCTACCTCAGAGCCTTTGCTGACATTCAGAGGCAGCCAAATCTTCATTCTACTCGGTGACTTTCACTATCAGTTTGGCAGAGAATGAATATTTCGTCGTGAGAGTTGAAGCTTCAAACGAAAACATGGCCTGCAAACTGGTTTCTCCGGGGTTTCTCCTTTCACCAGACCTCAAACCATCTACACCTACTTCAAGCCAAAGTCACGACCAGTTCATCCTCTTCTCTCACCAACGACCCTTCCTTTTCCTCATTCTAATTCATGAAGGACGCTACGCTCGTCAACCACGTTGATTTGAATTACTCGCCATGATCCGTCGCCGCCCAATCCGAGGAATGAGCTCCCTCACCTTCAATCACTCTTTCCTCGAAGGATGGCCGTCGACTGCTTTGCGATGGGTCATTTAACACGTGTCAGATGAGCTCACCAGGACGACGAGGTCCTTAATGCACACAAAATCATCCCCTTTGGCTTAAAGATGCTCCTACAAAACGCTACCAACGCATCCTCCTCTTTTCTTGGCAACTGAAACAGGCCGCATTTTTACTCCCACCAACCAACCTTCCCTTCTCTAATCCAGAAACCACACGCCCAGATCATCGACAGGAGATGTGATCGTCAACCAGCCGTAGTACTAGCAAGCGACGTGGCCTCGCGACTCGCTACTTCCTTCAACGCTTCACCTGCACCCAGGACGTCCTCAATGCGGCCAAACCCACCAAAGCAGGCCTGGCGCATTCCACCTCTCCTCCAACGAACCTTCCTCCGCTCACTCCAATCCACAGCTATCTGCTGTCCTTTACGTGGGATACGTCATGGTCGAGGTCACCGGTCAATGCACTAATTCATCGACATCGACATCTCGCCTCCAACTCCAACCTGAAGACACACTACCAGCCTATTCCTTACATCCTCCTCTTTTCCTAGCACTCCCAAACCCACGCCCCACGTTCCACGCCCCACGGTTTCCTTCCCCAACAACATCAATACCCTGTTCTTTCCACGATCGACACAAACGACGCGCCTAAAACACCGACCGCAAACCAACCATGGTTCTGATCCCGATATCCTACCACTACAAACGCGACTGGTCGAGGAAAGAGGTTTAAAATGGGTCGAGTTTGGGTTATAGAATGCGCTGTCGTTGGCGGTCACGTTGTAGTTCGGTTCCTACAATCGCACCTCCTACAATACGCTACCGCATCTCTCCATCCACCTCTTTTCCTGGCATCACAATACCCCCATCCCCACTCCCACCAACAACCCTTCATCCTGTCGCTCTAATCCACGAGCTTGACATCCGCATGCCGCTACCTCCCCAAGTGAAATCGTGCAGAGACGGTGTTGGTTTGGTGACTGGCCTCAGCAACCGCTGCGAGTACTCAGTACTCTACCTATCGCACCTGCTTCTCTTTTTGACGTGCCTTACTTGGACGCAGCGCAAGAGCAACCATTCAATATTCAACCCCAGCCTAGTCTTCCGGATAGCCTACGAAGCACCCGGCTTCAACCTTGAACTTGGGCTCGCTCTACAACTCTCCGCGGACCTTTTGGACGATACATATGGGCAATTGGGCATCGTCTATGCGGGGTTGAGGGTATGGGCATCGGGATCAGAATGACGTCGCTGTTGAGGATCAGCATCGAGACGAACGGTAGTAACTGGGAGTTCGACATTGGGGGCGTAAACCGATACCCTTCCTCCCATCGTAACCCTGCCCAGTCTCTTGTATCAACCTAATCTCAGCGGGGTAGTCGCAGCGGTTTGGGGCGTGTTTCCTCAAGAGTCAAGACGAAAACCTTCCTTGCTCGAGTTCACCGAAACTGCGAAAGGAGAGTTGTGTTGGTTTGGTACCCTTGGCGCGCCTTCTGGGCTTACGAGGTACGGCCTGAACCTTTTGGACGGTAGCAGGGTGGTTAGTTGTCAGCGCTCAGCGTCGAGATGAACAGTAGCTGGAAGTATGGAGTAGGGCGTGCATCCTCAAGACGTAACCGACACCCCATCTTATCCTCGCTCGCCCGAAATCACCTACCCAGTGCATCGGGCGGGGGTGTTGGTCCTTGGAGTCGGATAGGCAGCAGTTGGGAGTTGGGAGTTGGGGGTGTGCACCGTCTTCAGAACGCAAACCTTTTTCATCTCAAGAGAAGACACGAGAGTCAAGTCACGGAAGCGCTGGTAGTTGGTTTGGCAAGTACGTATCCCAGCTGCTTATTTCTGTTTCTCTTATTGACGTGCCGTACTTAGACGCAACTGTTCAACCGCTTCCGTGAACTTGGGCAATTGGGTGTCGTTTGCGGGATGGTGTCGTGTTCAAGGGGTTCCTCAAGATGAAAATCTTGCCTTGCTCGAGTTCACCAGACTTGCGAGTGGAGGGGGTTGGTTTAGTCTCGAAGGCGAGTACGTGTCCTAGCTAATCGTTCATGCCTCTCCTTTGACGTGCTTTACTTAGATGGAATTCGAAAGGAACTGTACGACCTTAGTCTAGACTTAAGGATGGTCTACCCCTGCACAGAGCGAGGTGTCAGGCTTACAGCTTCACCTTTGAAGTTGGGATATGGGCTAGCGGTGTCGAAACGGTTTGGGCAGGCCGGTTCAAACGTGCATCTTCAAGATGAAACCGATACCTAGAAGATCCTTCGGGCGAGAGAACAACTCTTCAAGTGTCACTCTCCCTGTCCAGTCTTCCGCATCAGCCTACCTCTGCACAGAGTGAGGTACCAGGCTCAGCTCCGCGCACCTTTCGGATGATTGAGTGTCAATTATGCGAGGTTGAGGATGTGCGGTGTTGTGGTGCTGTTTAGAGTTGTAATAGGTTGGGCGCATGCGTCTTCAACGCGGAACCGGTACCCAGAATGATCTTCATCTCATCCTCGCCCACGAGAAAGCAATTCCTCAATTATCGCTCTCCCTGCCCAGTCCGAGTCTTCCGCATACCGCATACCCGCAATGAATGGAGCTCCAGGCTTCAAGCTTCGGTCTACGACACTGCGAACCTTTTGGATGATGCAGGGTACTACATGTGCGGTATCGAAACGATTACAATTGGGTAGCAGCATCGAGAATCCAGACAAACAGCATTGCGACGAAATCATCCTTCATCTCATCCCTCGAAAGCAACTATCGTTCATTCTACCCGATCGTGCTCCCGTATGGAGTGTCAATTCATTCGCTCTGCATCGTACGGGGGTTGGAGTTGGGGATCAGCAGTCGGGAGTTTGGAATTTGAATAGGCCGGGGATGCATCTTCAAGATGGAACCTTCCTTGTTCGATGTTCACCAAACCTGCGAGCGGAGAACCCGGTCGACTCGGAGAGTGAAGTTATGGCTTTAGCCAGTTGTGCCGAGAGATTGCTGTAGACCCTGGTCGGTTTTAGCAACCGCAGTACCCGGAAGGCGAGTATCCCAGTTGCTTTTTTCTGTTTTGTTTCTGTTTCTGATGCGCCTTACTTAGATAGAATCCGAAAGGAACTGTTCGACCTTAGTCTAGCCCATGTCTGCACAGAATGGGGTACCAGGCTTCGAGCGTCAAGTTGGATTCACTCTATGACTTTCCGCGCAGCTTTTGGACGATCTACATGGGCAACTGGGTGCTGATTATGCGGGGTTCAGGGTGTGGAGTATCGTGGTTAGGGATCAGCATCGAGGTGAACAGTAGTCGGGACTTTGGAGTTTCAATGGGTTGGGGTCGTGAATCTCCAAGACGAAACCTTCCTTTATCTCATGCTCACCTACGCATGTCCACAGTCCGAGTGCTTCTCACCTGTGAACAGAGAAAGCGCACCAGGACCCGCAAACGCTATTCTATAATCCGTTCCAACGCGTTACATGCTCGATGCTATCTTCAGCTTTGTCAGCACCTTACTAGCCAGGCGCTGACTTGGGCGCTGGGATCTTCCGTGCGTAATGCACGATCTCAGTTATTCCTCAGTACCAAAGACCACATGCTCGTAGCATCAACAAGACAAGACATGTAACTCCAGTTCGGATACCTCGCTACGATTCACGCAATTCCCCAAAGTCCAGGAATGAGGTCACGAAAGGCGTCAAGGGGGCGCGATTGCGGTTGGTTTGGTCTAGACACCGCTACTGCTTCACTTCTCAACGCCCCGGCGGGAACGAACGCCTCGGACATCGTTCTTCTTACCCGAGCGGATCATCGGGCTTCAGTTTGGGCTCCTCTACGACTTTCGACATCTTTGGAAAGATTCATACCACGATGACATCGGGGCACAGCACCCGTTATTGGGCGTCTAGCGTTAGATGTCTGGTGTCTAGATAGTCGGAGGAACGAACGAGAGTTTACCTCGTCGATTAGGACCAACGCGAAGCCGAGACTTAGAACATCCCTTTGGCAGGTCATGCTCGCCCACGAAGGGATGTACACCATGTCACACGTTGCTGCGTCTGACGGCCTTTCTTGCATCAAGGATCCGTACCACTACGATACCGGAAATAAATATATACCTGCCTCTGTCTTCGCTGCCCCCGTGGGCTGCAGAAACTGTGATAGTGCCCTTTTCAGTGCTGCCTCCGACGTTACCACGCCCTATCGAGATTTTACCGCCGAGTTGAAGTAGCAATCATGATTGTGGTTATGGGTTGGGGGTGTGGATGATGGCTTTCACGTCCCGGGGCGCTTGTTTGAAGCTTGTCCCATGTCAGTTGCAAGTATGTATCGTGTTCGCCGTACGGCATGACTCAAACCAATAGATTTCATACCGATGTTATCGCAGTTTGTGCGCTCACTGGCCGGTGACTGGTGATCGATTGATTGCTGTGTGAATATGTCCTTACGAACACACCTTTGACCTCGACCACCATCTTCTCTCATGGCCTTCACCGGGTGCTCTGATGTTACTATCAGCGGTGGAACGTTTTCGGTCATCTCTGGATCTCAGAACATTTACCATGTTCAAGGAAACTTAGTACAGCTCTCAGGCCAGAATGAGTCAGTTACGATTCATGGTGGATGCTTCTCAAATGTCATGGGACCTCAGGACAATATTCAATCTGCAGGAATCCCAGAGCATTCAGAGACGAGACTCCCTTCGGCATTAGACCAGGTGCGTTGACCAATTATTGGTGTGTGACTCGACTTGCTGAAACATACACTTTAGTATCACAAGCTAAAGGTGGTGGATGTCCGTCTCAAACGAAAGATTGCAGAAACGTCGGTTGAAAGACGTGATAAGAGTGACTGGAGACACGTGGATGCTCGTCGATGCATCCACGTTGCTTGGATTCGTGGTGAAGATCGCGATGAAGAATTCACGCATGTCCAATACACTGGACCCGACGCCATGAAAGTCAGTATACTCCTTTTATTATCTGCAAGTCCTTAATCATCATGTATCTTTATAGGCATACCAGCACGATCTCAAAGTCTTTTCTACTGTCAGGTGAGTAGCCCGCGTTAGCGCACCCATCCTTGCGTTAATTTATCACTACGTAGGGATGTCAATTGGATAGAGCTCTTTGGTTACATCGGGTGGACTGTACTGCCTACACTTGTTTTCTACGATGGTGATGTCCATGGTTGCCATTCGCTAGGATTGTGCTGACTTTCGCCAAACACTGGCATAACAGCACTTGTACCCGTAGCCCATATTTGGGAACGAAACGGGTTCTCCCCTATGTTGTACACATATTTTTGCCAAGTCTGTTCGAGCCGCACATTCTCTTTTCTTCATATTTTGACTCGGTCTCCCTTTCTAGGTGGCCGCATCACAAGGACTTGACGAGGATACGGTATGTCGAACCTTTTGCGATACTCGATTTGCACCCACGATTTGGGCTTGTACTAGGCACTTTGTGAACTTTGGGTGGTACCCAGAACTGGATTTTTATGCAAAGGGCTTTATGTTGATGGTTCCTCCAATGTTGTATATCCTCTTGTTGTCTTTCAGGGCACCCACTCGCCGGCTGCTCATCCTGACCCAGTGGACCTCCACAGCTTAACCGACGCTAGCCTTCTTTTTCGGTATCTCATCAGTACTCTTCCTATACCCGAAATTGTCGCAGGACTCCGCTGGTCTGTGAAGCTAGCCCCGGATTGGCCAGATAACCAGCACGTGAAGCTCCTGTTGTCGTCCTTGTCTGGCACAATTTACTGCACAATCCCGAGAGACCCGAAGGCCATCGCTCGGTATCCGGCAGACAGAGAGAAATGGGATTACAAACCCTTGAAGGAACAGTTCGACATACCAGATACTATACTGAAAGATACACAGATCTTGGAGGATGGATTAGTGAGGTGGGCCGGACGTAGTCTTACACTGATTCTTCGTGCTAAACATATGGACAGGGTGATGCTAGAGCAGTCTAACGCTGAAGGTCTCGAGAAGTTTGATACCCATTATGAGTTGCAGCTGGGAAGAGTGTGGAACTCCTTTGCAGACTCGTGGCTGCTGCGTGCACATGCTATCTTCAGCCAGCTTGAGATTGAGGAGGATGAATGGGACAAATACTGTGAGCTGATCAATATCCTTTGCAGTACAGCTACTGATTTAGCGCAGCAATACTTTATAATTTCAGAATTATTTTTGAACGTCAGGACGAAGATGCATCTTCACATCCACTGCCATATTTCCGTACCGACATCCCGATATACTTATTCGTCCGACCAATCCCTCGTCCCTGTGATGATGAAAGCGAGTGGGATGCTTGGCTTGGAGGGTCAAAATACTATTGGTCTTTCGACCGGTCTGGGGCCAAAGAGATGGAGGAGAGTGACCGGTTGCATTTGCAGCTCCCATTGTTCAAAGCTACCATAGTCGTGTGGCATGCCTCTTGGAGCCGTAATACGTATGATGAAATTGCCATGATCCATCGTTCGCAAGGTTTCGATCCTGCGTCCATGGAACCTGCGAGGCTTCTTGGCTATTCAACACTGGAGGTGATTGACTTACGTTCCGGAGAGCTGGATGCGGAGACTACAGTTACGAGTGTTGGTGCGGCTCTTGAAGAGGTTGCAAGTGAGGGCAAGTCTTGTATTCTTGTCTTTCACGGATGTCACTAACTCCGTCAAAGACAATTCTGACATGGAGAGCGTTACAATCGTCGGTGCGGATGTTGGCGAAACTGTACGCAACAGTAAGTATCGTATTCTCGTTTCAGTGGATGTCGCTAAACCTTCCAAAGGAGAATTCGGCAGAGTGACGGAAGCACCAGTTCGGCCGGGCCAGCTCCCAGCTATATTTCGCACCAGGTTCCAATTTATACAGATGAATTGCTCTATGTATCCTTATACCAGGGTACGACGATGTGATGGTGACGAGGACGTTGATTGAGGCGCTCAAGCTCAAGGTTTAATGGCTTTTGCTGGCGGTACTACGATACATAGGTTGCTGTCCTATCTTCGCCGTTTTGGCAGCTGAAAGGGTACTATATATATATTATTTGAATCTATCTTCGCATTCGTATATCTTACATAGATTCTGCATATTGCTGATTATCTTGATGTACATAGCTTGTTTGTTAAAGCTGAAGAGAAGCACTTCCAGGGTAGTGGCCTAGAGGAAGATCGAGGATGGCACTGGGCAGCACCCGCTTGACCTCTTGAACACGACTCGATGCTCGACCGACCACTGCTCTTCCAATTAACAGCGCCAAACGTACTGAACCTTGTTATCATGAAATTTGAAGCTTTGAAGGTTCGCTGACAGGACGAATAGTTCTCGCGCATATCAAGCGAGCTGTCGAGCGATATCGAGTCAGCCTAGGGGAGACTAGTTCTCGCGCTATGTGAGTTCAAGGCTTTGAGCGTCCGATGGAATTGGAGGAAGGAATATACCATTCGTCGACGTCGTTAGTACCGCAACGTTGACTCCCGACCAATTCTTCCTCTCCTCGCTCTAATCCACAAACGATACTCCCAAACATCGATCAGAGCTATACCCATCCGACCCTAGCAAGTTTGCATCTGGAAAAACCTCCCTCGTGAATTAAGGATTATTCAGTGGTATTATCGAAAATTATTGATAATGGTTAAGCATACATTGTAATATTTATGAATTCACGTTAATTGACACAAATAACAGATAATCTAGACCACGAGATAATAGGATATAATGTTGCGTGAATATCGAGTGAATGTACCTGAAGTGTGATCGAAAACTACCTCATCATAGTAAACTGTCCGTGGATACCAAGTCTTGAATCGGGAAATAGAACTACCCTCAGGCGCGAGCACCGAATAGCGGGATGCATACATAACAGTACTGTAGAACCCAATTGAATAAAACCTGTTTTATGGATATTGAGTTTAGACAGCACCAGAATGAACGTACATCCACGCGCCTAGCTATCCCTCAGCCTGTAACCTAGTCGCGATTGAAGTAACGCTACGATGCGTCTTCAAGGGACAGAACTGCAATGGCCGCGGCACTCGTCGCGATTGGCAAAAGAAATGTGTGTTATCACGTCACAACTGTGACAAGCCACCCATTTTGTCACAGCTATGCAGTCACTCGGGACTTACCGAGGGTGAGATTCACGATCACATGCGCTCACAGCTTGACACGTCAGAAACTTGAAGCTCGCCAGCTTCTCCAAAGTTCTCACTCTAAGACTTTCCCCCAGTTCCCTTCCATTCTTCCCAAAGTTCTTCCCAGGTTCTTCCTTTGTGGTGCTCTAAAACTGCTCTGCTGCCTCGAATCTGCTGTCTTCTCCTTGCTGCGGCTGCCACATAACTGGAGCTAGTACTCGCTCAGGATCCCTCAAGAATATTCTCATTGCGCAACTTGCCCGACTAGCCTCTCTGTCTACCAATGCAAATCACGGACACCTCATTTAGATCCAAGGAACTAGGGCTAGACTAGACTAGCACTGGAGGTTAAAAGGCATAGGTGAGTTGTGTTCAGCTTTTTCCGGCCTCTCATAACTAATACTTTTCAATTTCTCTATATATCCTCCATTCCGTTACCGAAGTCAACCACCTCCAAGTCGAACCCATCTCGGAACTACTCCCCCCGTATCACCCCTGTATGTATCCACCACTTCTCGCTCTTGAGTAATAGCTTACATGATTTATTCCTTTAGCCCTGATGCATAACAAAGCTACGCGCACTTTTGTAGTCCTAATGTATTGTCAATAGTGCTAACAGAGACATGTTTTGACCTTTCTTACTTGCGTAATTGAATGATTGATACAAATAGGTAAGAAATGATACATCTTATATGCGATAATTCAAGGTTAATTAGGACGCATTTCGCTACTTGAGAATTGGGGGACCACCTTATTATCCGTTATAAACGTTAATCAGTAGACTTCTGGAATTAACATGAATTTCCGATAATTATCGTGAATTCACGGGGTAGGCTTTTCCAGATGCTTCGAGCGTGTTAGCCACATTTCACTCAGGCTCTGATTCGAATTCCTTGCGATCCCGGATTGCTACTGTAGTACAACCATCGACTGCTTTGCAATGGGTGACTCAACACCGTGTCAGATGCGAAGATGACTCGCTGTCGTTCACAACAGGCCAGCCACTACCAACGCATCCTCTACTTTTCCTAGCAACCAAAACAGGCCGCATTTCACGAACGCTCTCTTCCCATCAACGATCCTTCCTCCCCCCCTCTCATTCAGAAGCTATACGCCCAAGTGATCAATAAGAGCTACGACTGTCGACTAGCTGTAGCTGTAGCCTCTCGCCATCGTGCATGCCTGCCGAAGTCAGGGAATGAGTTCGTCTTCGACCACTCTTTCTTCGAAGGTCGACGGCCAACGTCAATGTCGATGACTCCTACTTTCTCTTGCGGGGGATTATGGATACGTCGTCGTATTCTCGCTTCCAACCTCACGCACTACCTGCCCATTCCTTTTTCCCTTCTATCTTCCCAGCACCCCCAAACCCATGCTCTACGCGTCGTTGTTTATCCAGTTCTCGCCTCACTCTAATCCACGAACAACACAAACCACGCGCCCAAACCAACCATGCTACCTCACGATGTTCCGATTCCGATATCCTACCACTACGAACGCAACTAGGCAAGAAAAGAGTTTGGAGATGGTCGAATTTATGACTTAGAGGGCGTCATGTTCAGGTTATAGATCCTAGTTTGGTTCCTACAACCGCGCCTCCAACACACGCTACCAACCCTTCCTTCCTTCCTCCTCTTTTCCTGGCATCGCGAAGCGCTCCACTGCATATCAACACTTTTCCTTCCCTCGCTGCTCTGATTCGGATACCTCACCGCGAGGAAAGAGGGCTGGCGAGTTGTGTCAAGGAGCTGGTTTGGTAACTGAAGGTGAGTATCCCAGCTACTGCTACTGCATCTCTTTTTGACGCGCCTTACTTCGACGCAGCCCAAAAGTAGCCATTCAACGCTCAACTCCAGTCTAGGCTTCCGGATAGATAAGAGTTCCGAGCTTCAAGTTGGATTCGCTCATTTTTCGATTGATATGGGTCATCGTGCGGGGTACTACGTGTGTAGTGTCGAAAAGGTCGGATAGGCTGGTTAGGAAGACGCATCGAGACGAAACGAGTTTGGCCGTGTATAATCGAGACGAAACCGAGGCCCCATCTCATCCTCGCCCACGCTCTTTCTACCCAAACCTACCCTTACACATATGTCATATGCCATTGGGTTCACTAGTAGGCAGCAATTGGGAGTTTGGAGTTAAATGTGTAGGGGCCGTATATCCTCAAGACGAAACCTTCCTTCATCTCATCCTCGCCTACACACGTTCAAGGTGCTTTTCACCAAACCTGCGAGCAGAAGAACACACGAGAACCTGGTCGTTCTCTGCCATCTTAAGCGTGTCCTCAATACCATAGGAACAGTATCGTCAGCGTCTCGGACCCGAGATGCCTTTCAGCTGACGGGAACAAAGCACATCTGTCGGGGCGTTCTCCGAACGATAACCCAAGGCGCCAAGTTTAGCAACTGTGCACAATGCCAATGTCCCCTTCGTATTGCTTCTTGTATTACTTATATGTCTACACTATATACTTGTGGTCGTACCCACTTCGATCATGACGGTCAAGAGACTTCCATCTCGTCCAAGACCTGACCTAGCATCGAGTTCGTAATATAGGCGGTGTATGATACAGCGTAAGTAGGAATGAAATGTCGTTTTACAATACGGAACTCTACAGCACAGCTATAGAATGAGGATATACGTTAAAGGAGAGGCATAGTCCATGGTTCCTAAAGGGGGGAGGTCAAATAGGCAAGGAAAGAATAAGGTCGGTAGATAAGTATGAAAATGCAGTGAATAAGATATCGATTAGTGGGTCAAATGGATGTGGTAAAAGCAGAGTAAGGAAGGAAGGCAAGGTCAAGAACGTTGAACCAAGAAACCGCCGTGCGGCGAGAACCTAAGAACGACCTGGCTTATACTCGGTCGAACTGTTCCTCCTTTTCTTCTTCCTCTTGGGCCCGGCCAAGGAGCTTCGCGAGCCTTCGTCATCAGTAGTTTCCACTGCAGGAGCATTGACCGTGAACTGCGATGTAGCATCACTGTGGGCTTGAGATCCACTTGCTTCATTAGGGAGCGTTGAGCTTGATGCTGAAGCCTGCATTGCAGAGGTCCTCAACCTGGTGGAGTGCCTTCGTGAAGGGATACTTGGAGGCGGCATGGCTGACTGGGAGGATGACTGTCCTGGGTTTGTGTCCGTCGTGTCGTGAGGAGGTAGCATGAGCGTCTTGGGAGCACCACGTCGAGGTCTTCCACGAGTTGAAATCTGAGGCTCTGATGCGACATCGGATCGAGCAAGAGCCGCTCCAAGCGCGTTTTGTTTGCGCTTCAAGCCTCGAATTGCAGGGACTGGAGACGTGTCCTGAATGTCTGTCTTCGGTGCCTTGGGATATCCACGGAGGCGTTTATCGATGTTGCCAGCCAATGCAAACGATGGTCCTGCAACACCAACCGGAGCAGATGCGAAAGATGGAGCGAAGATGTCCCATTGACTACCGGTAGCCTGGCTATCTTCGTCAGCGGATAGCGCTGTGCCGACAAAAGTAGATGCAGGGGGTCCACCAGCAATAGTGGAACTCTCGTCGTCTGGGTTACGAGAAGTCATACCCTCCTTGGGTTGGACTGCTGGTGCCAAGAGGTGGTAATCGCCTTCCGTAGGTCCTGATCTGCGCTGAGCTGTCTTTCCCTTGTCCTTGATTGGCAGCGATTCATCCGAATCCGAATCTGCATCTCCAAGTCCCCCATCTTCCTTCTCCGAGGTATTGTTCGCGTCCTGGTTGTATTTGCCTTCGTCCTCGTCTTCATCTTCGTCTTCGTCCGAGTCGTCTTCATCTTCGCCCTTGCCATCACCTTCATCTTCATCTACATCTTCATCCTCGTCTTCGTTCTCGCCC
Source organism: Paramarasmius palmivorus (assembly GCA_037176845.1). NCBI lineage: Eukaryota > Fungi > Basidiomycota > Agaricomycetes > Agaricales > Marasmiaceae > Paramarasmius > Paramarasmius palmivorus. The sequence continues at coordinate 22,081 of JAYKXP010000251.1, read as the reverse complement.
TCGTTCTCGCCTTCATCGGCAGCCTTTGTCGGTGTTGGTGGTGGACCCTGGTAACCCGACAACCACTGGTTAAAAATCTGGGTTATTACTGTGACACGAGAATCGAGAGCGGCAAGATCTGAGATCCCAGCCTTGTCGAGCTCGCGAATCTTGCAGCCTGCATTGAAGATCACGAAAAAAGGATGAATATGCAACTTGAACTTCATTTTCCTGCGCTGCTCCGAATCATACGGTTTGAATTCGGTGTAGCCTGGAGCATTGGCGTATCTTTCATCATCCGGATCTTCTGAAAGCCTCTTCGAGAGGTCTAGATTCTTAATGAAAATCGACCGATCAGGGTTCCATTTCAATGGGATGAATGTATAGGTCCAAGATTGTTGCCCTTTCGGTGGTTTGAAGGCCTTTCGCATCACAGCAAGTAATCAGCGCCCAAACTCGTATCTCAATTTGAAGGGAAATGCACACCTTATCGAAAGCCTGTTGTTTGGGTTGGGGCAGGTCTGTGTACTTTGCTATTTTCTCGAGGACTTTGCCCTCTGGGAAAAACATGAAGGCACTGGAGTCAAAAGCCTTATGCAAATTGGCCTGCACTACATTGAATATCTCAGTAAAAGGCTCGTCTGCAGAAAAATCAAATAGGTACTGACTGATTACAACATTGGCTGACTGGTCAACATTCAAGGTACCAAAACGCATCGCCCATTTACGTTCCAGGTTAGACTCGCGTGGCCAGTACCGTTCTGTCGGTTCGGTTTTTGATGGTTGGAAATTCAGGCAGCAAACCGACAGAAGGACTGGGATCAACCTCAGGCCAAAAACCGTGTCACGGAAATGTGACAAAGGACTTAGTCGTTTTCGCGTTGGATTAGCATTCCGCTACCAGACGGGCTTGGACTGTGACTGTGTCCCTTCCTCAAAAGGTCTCAAAATTCGACGAAATGAATTATGATCATTATAAATTGACTGTGTACTATGCACTAGACTTCAATGAAGGATATAGGAATAAGAAATGACGTTTAATGACATATATGTCGTAGCATCAGTTGAGTCATGAGTGGGCTGCCAATATGAGGACTCTGGATGCTGGGAGTCAATAGAGTGTGTATAGAAGTGACCGTAGCTATTGTGAATGTGATAGTCGATGCTAATGTAGCTATTAGTTCATGTATTGAGCGGGATGTGCGAGATTATCATGAAGAGGGATGAGAAATAACACCTAGATCTTGTGACTGCGAGTATTGAATGATTCCGGATATGGTTTGGGTACGAAGTCGAAGGCTGTAGGATGTACTTTTGATGATGATGCTGATAGCGACTGTGTTGTTGTACTTGACTATTCAACGGCGCGTCCACTGGGATACTGTGAACGAGCGATCTGTGCTCTACGCGTACTGGGATCAAGCTCACCAAGGTTGAAGCTGCGTTGAATCCTACTAGGCCATCATCGATTCATCCGTCATCTCGGGGTCACCTAACAGCTGAATACGTCGGTCTCTCCACCACCGCCCAGCCCCCATGATCCACACCCAGCTTACTCTTCAACTCTCCATTTCATTCTAGCACCAAGCTCTGGATCCAACAAAGCTCCAACTTGAACAATGTTGCGGCAAATGGACCACAAGGCTTATATACCAATTGTTGTTGACTCGGATGAACGGACTGATGATGAGAACGAAGCGGGCGTGAGAGCGACGACTAGGGAAGGAAGGAACTCTGTATCGAAAGCATCATGATTTGGGGACTGGGGGGCAGATGATCCAACCTTTGCTACTCATTACTTTGGAGAGTGATGTCGAACTCTTTTCTGGCATAGACGACGACGAATCTGGCGGTGATTTTGGGGATACGGACTCTGAGGGTGGCGACGAATGGATTCCGTGACATTTCAGGTGAGGGGAAGGAGCGGAGAGCGGGAAATAAAGATTTCCATCGAAGTAGCTAGCAGAACAGTAGCAGGATACACGAAATTTCACTAAGTCCCGTGTCACATTTCCGTGACACGGTTATTTTGGTGACCTTGGTACCAGCCGTTCTCCGAACCTCTTCTGCCTTTACCTCATTCCCCTTTTGGAGAACGGCTGGACCCGAGCCTAGTTCCAGGTGGTGAATCTGTAAATTGATCAGAGTGTGCTTTCGCTTGACAGGCGCTCACTTACGAGTTCAATAGGTGTACTTTTCTCCGCAACGTGACAGAACTCGTTGTCCGCGTTCCCTTTGAAACTTTCCCCCGTTACTCCGCAGCGTTTTCCGCGCAAAGATGCCTCGACGACCCTATCCTTCTCCAGCTTGGTGAGAGAAACCTTCTTGTTAGGGCTGCGATTTTTTCTGGGGGATTTGGGTAGTGGACCACGGCGCTGGGTCTTGTCGTTGTATGTCCCGTCCACAGTCGATCCAAGATCCGATGATGGAAGTGGTGTTGATTGTGGGTCACGTTCTGACGAGTTCGTTGAAGGGGCCGGTTCCTTGCGTTTGCGAAGGCCCCGCTGCATGACGATGGATGAGAAAACGAAAGGAAATCAGCAACGTCCCTAGGGGGAGAAACACAAGGAAACTGACTGCAAGAAATCCCTGGCTTTAACGGTGCAATGCAGGCCACCATCATCCTGCCACAGCTGAATCGAGGAGACAATGGATTTTGCAGAACGTGGTGAGTGAGAAAGCGCGTCAAGTCACATTGTGTGATTCATTGTGCCGGACTCACGTGAGAGTTGAATTACTGTGACGGTGCCTTGTGACATCCGGACCGCTCTTTCCTCTCAACCGTCATGTCTGTGTTACACCATCTTCCCCTTCTCAGTCAACTCACAGCATGCGACGAAGGATTAGAAGATCCTATAGAGGTGATGCATTTGAGTCCTCTTGGTACCGAAAAAGACGCGAAACTACCGGTAAGGCTTCGCCATACTTTGTCATTCTGTCATTCACTCAGGTATTTCCCAGCTTTATGCGGTTGAATTTTTTATGGGTTTAAACTATGGAGAACTGAAGCTAAATATGGCTCCCAACATAATATACGGTGAGCTCTTCGTCTACCTCCCATCTTCCAGAGATTCATATAAAGACATAGTCCGCTCCTCTATCAAGAAGTTACTGCAAGAACAGAAATTGGCTTTCATACCGAGGGAGGATGTCGTGGACAAGCTTTTGGAAGTATGGGAACACAACGAAAAATGCAAATTGTATGAAAGGATTCGTTACACCGAGGTGCGGATCTACCTTGAACTTACTGTTTTTTATTGACATTGTCAGCAGGTTCTCTCACAACTGGAATACGAATATAGTCTTCGGACAATTGCACTCAAATCCCCTCTTTCTATCATCATGCCTGATGGCACACGCAAAACCTACCGATCACCATTCAAAAAGATGCCTCAGGTCCGCCTGTCGGCTTCCGTCATTCTGGTTATCAACTATTCAGCTCGGATACTATACAACCAAGTCGCGTTGAAAGGACGGCCCTGGAAAGGTCTTGTTGAAAGCAAGATGTCGGTCATGTTTACACACTGGGGCACGGCACCTCCGACGTTTGCTCGCAAGCCTAATTGGCAGAGAATGGCACATCCTCTCGACCGGACGGATGACCCCGTAAAAGACATCCTTGTCCCCAAGGCCGACCTCCCTGTTCCAGACCTCGTATCCGATACCTCATCCTCGACAACAGATAGCACTCTGGACACGGAGACCGTGCTTAGGCTGTGGCCACGTATAAAGCCCAAGCCAGAGACCGATCGCTGGGTAGGCTGGATGAGGAATATCATTGACCACAAACTTCCATTTGCGGACGAAGTGGTCAATGACGAGGATAAACGAGTGCGATCGTACGCGAAAGAGAAGAGTCGGCCATATGAGGAGGTGATGCGTACGGGTCGTGCATCGGTTCGATATGCTCCCTACTTACGACCAAAGCCCAAAAGAGAGGCTAAAGACGACATATCGGTCATGAGTATATGACTTTTATCATTATACACATTGGATTTGTTGGACATATATACGCATTGTATCATTAGCACATAGCATACCATCGCATATCATACCATGTATCATTAGTTGTATCACTACATACTCGCCAATTATTCGGATCTAGTTGAGTAGCACTTCGTTGAGCAACTGCTGTGGACATCATTCGGTCTTCGACTCCTTGTTCAAATTGACGCTCAATTCGAGGCATGTCCAATTCATGTTTCTTCCTTCGATGCTCCAGCGCTCAGCGTCGCTCTGAAACTCCGAGGGGATCCCGGGGCTACAATGCATCCTCCTCTTTTCTTGGCACCACAAAACTCCATTTTCACTCCCTACCAATGTCCTTCCTCCTCTCACTGTAATCCACGAGCTTCATCAATCACAGCAAGCCTCAAGCTTGACAATCGCATGCCGGTACCTTGCCATAATGGATGCGAGGAATCGTTCAGAGACGGTGTTGACAACCAAGTTTATGGGCTTTGGCGAGTTGGGTCGAGGGGATAGACTCTGGTTGGTTTGGTCCCTGAAGGCGAGTATTCCAGCTACCCGTTTCTGTATCTCTTTTTGACGCGCCTTAGGCCCAAACCGAAAGGAACTCTTCAAATGTCGTTCTCATTGCCTGCTAAACAGAATGAAGTAGCAACCTTGAAGTTGGGTTCGCCCTACAATTTTCTACACGTCTTTGGGGTTACTATGTGTCGTTTAGGCAGAATACTGCTAGTGTTGAGGGAGCGGTGTCGTAGTCAGAAATCGGCGTCGAGATGAACAACAGTTAGGTCATGCATCCTCAAGACGATATTTTTCTTCGTCCAATCCTCGCCCACCCGAAAGCAACCCTTCCTCTTCAAAAATCCCTCTTTCTACCCAAGCCTACCCCTAGTATTAGGTGTCAATGAGCTCTACGATTCTCGACGTTGGGCAATCGGGCAGTACATACTACATGTACGGTGTTGAAACAATCGGAGCGAGTCCTGTAGGCTTGGTTAGGAATCGGCATCGAGACGAGCAGCAGTTTGGAGTTTGAATGGGTGAACGCCGCGCATCCTCAAGACGAAACCTCATGCTCGCCCACGATGGGATGTATACGACGTCGATGTCGCTGTGTTCAAGTGCTTTTCATTGAACCTTTGTCGGTTTCCGAGAAGTGCGAGGAACGCACACAAGAACCCGCAAAGCAACCACTCTGCAACTCATTCCTCACGGTCAACGTGTCAAACACTCGATGCTACTTTGGTGTTGCGTCTTCTACCTCATGCCCCGGCGTTGCCATCTTACCCTGTCAATATCGTCGGCAAGCACCCCCTAATCCTTCGAAGGAGGTTATGCACGAACCTCCCGAAGTGCGGTTAGCCTCCAAAGACATATCTACTTTGCCGTTCATGCCAAAGCTCAATAGCCAATTTCGCGAATTGCGTTGAAATGTACATTCATACTTTCACATTCGTTCCTACGGTTTCAGTGAATAGTATACAATCCCAATTCACAATTCTTCGAACACTTTGTCCATCCGATTCTATACAGGAGTATTCGCCCTTCTATCCCGTGCCGACAGCCTCGATAGTCGATGAGCCCGTTCCGCATTTCTTGTTCCCAATGCGACCAAAGTTTGCTTACAGAACTTTACAGCAGCGCGAGCCGTATCGATGAGCTTGCTCCACGGGTTGGGATGTCCATCCAATATAGCCAGTATGAATATACAATAAACGAGTGCGAGGGTGATGACGAGCCATGCACCACAAACCAATACTCGGACCGTGATGGAAGAGTCGAGCAGACACGCGATTGAAAAGGCGACGAGGAATAGAATCACCCTGCCAGAGACAATTCAAGATCGAACCTGACAGAGATAAGCTGGGCGCCACTTACCCCCACATAAGAAGAGCGTTGGGTAACGAGTAGAGTATCGCCAGAGCCTCTAATCCCTGCCTGTTCTTTGGGAACGAGTGCAGCAAAAGGGCCTTCACGTACATTTTAGCACGCGCTCTTATGCATTCTACGAAGAAAGCACATACCGAGGCTTGTTTTAGGTCGCCTTTATTCCGTCTAGTCATTATCAGACCGATAATAACGCTCCCAATACTAGCCACAATGGAAAGATAGCTAGCGATCTGAGCAGGAGATCTATCAGGATTTGCTGTACCCTCGTCTACAGATTGAATCGCCAAGAACGCGACATTCGCGTTGAGAAGCACGGTACCCTAGATGTGGAACCTCAAATTTGCGGCATAATCATGACTCTGGGAGAGAAATACGCACAAGCAGAATAGACTGTTGCCATTCAATGGACATGTTGCTGATAAACTCGTTCCACGAAGAGGCGTGTAAGATTCCGTCCACCCAAAGTTTTCCCAGTGTTTGGTAATGAGTGTTGGGAGAATTTAACATCAAGGGTGATAAGATGTGCATAAAAGTACGAGGTGCATTGTAGGACGCGGGGTAGTGTACTGAGCGATGTCTGTCGAGGCGCGCTGCTGGTTGGCCGTGGAAATGACAAAACCGCTGTCCTGCTGTGCATTTGGCGAAAGGTGAGCGTTGAAGGTTGTAGGAGAAACGTGCGCATTAGCATACCGAAAGAGCTCATTAGCCTGCCTATACAGTGAAAGGATCCGATGAGCACGCAGCAACGAATCGGAGGATGTGATTACTCACTAAATGGCGAGACGCATCTGGTGCTTTCCACATTTTCTATACTGGCGTGAGTATGAGGCTTTTCAACACATTCCCGAAGAGCTGCTTACTTCGAATGTTATTAACCACCACTAACATATGCCGTAGTTCATCGATTGTGTAGTAGACCGTGCTACTGAGAGATGTAAGGACATCTTTGGCAACGCTTGAGCTTTGAGATGAAGGTCAAAACCACACGCTCACCTCCCATACTATGAACTAGGATATCTCGAAGCTCGTCGACATGGGACAAACTTAGGGAAAATGAATTGGGGAACAAATCACAATGATACCTGTTGGGATGCGTTTGCTTAGACATTCGTAGATCATTTTAGTAGAAAATTCACCAATACTGAGCCTCGATTACATGCCCTGCAAATGGGTGGAACTGAACATGAGGAAAACAGATAATGATGTCGGGACTTACGGATATGTGCCACTTCGGTGACGCCCTTGACCTCTGACCAAGCATACAGCGTCGATTCGTTGAGCTCAAATGTATCGAGCCAGAATATCATCCTCGTAGAGTGATCTACCAGGTAATATTTACATCGAACCTCCTCTTCCGAATCAATGGAAAGGTCAAAGACGACATTGACATGCGACGAGAGATGGATGTTGTGACGATGAATGTATTGATCATACTGGCCGATCAAACTGTTCATGTGCGAAAGGATTGAGTCATCGTAGATGTTGGCGTCAGTGTACAGTCTCTGAAATATAATGTAAGCTTGAACGCACTGCTGTGTGAGAAGAAGAGTGAACCTTGGGCTCGTACATGAAATACCTAGCGCCTTCCGGATGTAGGAACTCTTTCCAACCTGGAGGAAGCCTTTCGCTGGGGAAATAGATCTCAGTCACGGTGCAGCAAAGGTACGGGGGTAAGAAGTGCCCACTTGTCAAAACGCATCGTCATAAGTGGAATTTCGTATGATGTCCGTTGCATCAGTCTAGTAGATCGTCAGCTAAACCTTGATCAAGCAATAATGTGGTTGATATACCACATACACGATATCCTCTCGGGCATATCTGCCGAAACCTTCAGGAACAATCGTGCGGAAGGCTTTGGATGCTGTAGAAAGTCCTTGACCAAGTAAGTCTACTGTATCTTCGGCTAGAGTGGTATGCGATCCATTCGTGTTGCCGGATGTTGCAGCGAGGGAGTAAGTGTGCGAGTGTGAGAGGTTTCGAGAGGTGAGCACGGGTCTACATGACTCGGTTTCAAAGTCTGGTGAAGATGTCGATGCGCCAAGCCGATTGCCAATGCCATTGAGAGAGGAAGAATGCAAATGCGACGGTGCCTCGCTCGCGGAAGTGGTTGCAGTGCCCGGCAGCATGACACTGGGCGTAGCTGCTAAATGGTTCTCCCGGGGTTTTGTGGTAGATTTAGTCCAAATTGCTGTTGCATATCGCGTCACATACGACCAGAGAACGCGGAGAAGAGACGAGATGGCATTGCTCCGGGAGAATAGTCGTAAAACCTTGAAGAAAGCTTGCATGGCTGTCATCAGTGAATAACTCGACTTCAATCAAGGGGATGGTGCCAGGGGGTGCCGTTGGGAGGGTGTCATAATATATACATTGGGAAAATGGGCGGCTTCCGAATTTAGAGGACAATAGACAATGATAGATTGACCTGCAAGGCGCCAACACCAAGCCGTCACAGACCGCCAGCGCCCCATCCGAAGTTCGAACATCGGAATCCGGAGATGGTGGTCACAGCCTACAGGCCATCCGAATTGCAGGGCACTGGGCAGCTACTTAAGTTTGGAAGGAAGGTTAACCGGCACGTGGTCCTTGTATGTATGTAGGGTTTGCCGTAATCACATGCATTGTGCTTAGCGCCCTCGGAACGCTGGGCGCTAGTTTATCATACCGGCTCATTTTTTCTGCTCATGCCCGTCACGGTACTTATAATTATTTCGGTTCATTCACCTCAAACTTCAAGCTTCAAGGCCGAAATGAATTCGTTTTAGTATATATTATGTGCCTATCGTTTTCCCGATTTTGTGGTATCCTACTCTGCTGTTTCCACGTAATTTCAGCCCTTGCTGGCCATGATGGCTGAACTAGAATTGTCGACTTGGTTTTGGACCACCTGGAAGGTGTGTCGGTGGGCCCGGCCTTGGCTCAGTATTATAGCAGACCCTAAGTTGATAAGAAATTTAAAACAATGCTCTGACCACATAATTGTACCACTATACAGTGAGAGTCCCAAATCTAGACACACAATCGTCAGTATGATTTCAAGGATTCTATGGTGGGACAAAGATTACTCACCTTTAGATTCCTTCATGGACGGAGAATATTGAATATGTTGAATGATGGGTAAAGAGCAGGTTCAAGTTGAACTAAGGATCTCAAGACACTTGCGGTGTCCTTATAAATCCGGGGGAGGTCTATTTACATCTTTCTCGTATCTCACTCTCATGAGAACGATCTGTCAGTGTGCAGTGCACATCATACAGCAACAATAACAATCGGATGTTTAGCGCGAGAATTCGAAGTTTTAACCACAATTGGGAGGCCATCGTCTATCCATATCTGCTTAGGGCATAAATGATATGATCGCTCTCGACAGCTCTCGCGTTACATTCTTCGGGAGAAGCGCATTAGCTGTGAAGCTGTAAAGACACGTACGTCAAGAGCACCATGTTGAACTGTTTCAACTCAATTTCGAGTCTCGAGAGGAGACAAAGTGACCCGAACGACCAATTGTTTCGTTTAGGTTATGCACCTGTAAGCCTGCTTGCTCCGAAAACCTAGAGAATACAAAGCCCATGCGAACTTGGTTCAGCATTTACGTACATCTCACCGCATTCGTTCAGAATTGCGCGATAAGCTGATATAGAAGAGGGTGCGTGCAAGGTTTTGAAAGGGATCTCGATAGAATCGACAGGACTAACACATGAAGGAGATAGTCAGGAGGCACGATCTTTGATTTTTGAGCTCGAGGGAAACCTACATTGCACTAGGAATGCGAAGATTCGTTCGCGTCTGGGACAGCCATGCAGGTCGTGACTCTTCAGCCATTCAACGCCTTTACTAGTCAATACCTAGGAGCAATATCCGTGAACAGCTAGATGCCGTATCAATATAGCCACTTAGCATATCGTATTCATCGGCGTGAATGCTACTCGCGGAGCTCCTAGAGGATCGGAACGGTCGAGAGGTCAACAGAATCCATGTCGAGCTGATCACATCAAAGTGGACAAGTAGATGTGTAATGGCCGGATCTGCTCTTGTAACAGTTGATTTAACGCGATTCTCTGTCGAAGCCGGAGGCGATAGTTGAAATATATCAAAGCATGTTACTGGACACGATTGTAACCACTAACCTTGGTAGTGCACAGACCCTAAACGTATCCGTTCGCTTTATTGTAGACGAATCGCGATTACTTGATAATTGCTAATGGTAGGAATTGTCTAAGTCTTTTCGCGAGATATTACTTTCTCCACGGACGTTGGCGGTGTGCATTATGCAGCAAGCTTGTAGTCCTCTCCATGCCTTGACATCGTTTCTTGCCACATCTATCTTTGCAACGGCTTTTCTGAGGTATCCCTTCCCCATTGATATGCTTTGGTACTGGTGAAGAAAAACATCCCGATTGAATCCGACCCAGATATTGTCGAGGTACTCACTTGGTCCCAAATTGTAGGCGTTCATGTTTGTCTTTCATGCATATGCTGCAGCAAATCCCCTTGTAGGCGAAAGTAAACAGAATGCTGATTTACTTGTATATTAGTGAGACGAGAGCTTTCAATGGTGAAGCCAGAAGTTTCATGAAATGCCATGAGAGTGGAAGGCAACCTGTAGCGACGCGTTGATCAAACGCTCGGCCTCGGCCGAAAACCCGGGGCTACATTTGGGGACGCCCTTCGATCACGACCAAAAGCATTCTAAGTATCCATCCCAGGTCCTTTGTGACTACCCCAATCTCCTTTCCATTTTTGTTTGTTGGTCTCAATTTGGCATCGAGCAGCGACATCTTCCATTTTCTAGCACTACCTCCCTCGAAGCAGGCCACATCACACTTTCGCCGTCATTCTTCACTTTCCTCGTCCACTCTAATCCGCCAACGACCAATGACACGCCCAAAATATTTGAGCTCAAGTCACGACCAAGATTCCTACTGCATGGTGTTCTGACTCCAAGAATATTCCACCAACGCAGCCCTGAAAACGCCTCACTATTTTCTCTTGTTTTTCTCGGCCTAGTCTTCCGCTTCACGCTGGATTTGCTCTACAACCCTCCGCACACCTTTTGGACGATATTGGCAATCGGCCGTCGTCTGTGCCAGGTACGACTAGTGTCATTCTGCTCATGAACCTTTCTCAACCTCGTTTTATCTCAGTGTCCCTGTCCCCTACAGAATTCGAGGAAGGAGAAAATGAAGAGTGAGGTCGGAAAAAAAGAACTTGGTTATAGCTTGAAGCCCAGGCTCAACTTGTGAAGGACAACCCCGACTTGTTGCAAAATATGTGACCCTGCTTCGACGGGATATGGGATATAAGACGACGGGTCGTATGAGGTCGCTGTCATGCACGATTGTGAGCTCCTCGATCTCTGCGTAGCCCTCGCTAATCTAAACATCACCGCAGCTTTTGGGAATCATTCGTTCGAAGCGCCATCCTCAGGAAAACAAACTTCTTAATGACTTACCCACTCCCCGACTCGCACCTCAATAGTCTTTAGATATCTACTCGGAAGATTTTGAGCCGGAATTATGGTGGTGGTTATATAAATATTCCCAATGACCGAGATGAAGGCCGGTGATGAGAATCATGGTTGAGCTATATATCAGCATTTGGGCTAGGATATACCGGTGCATCGCAAGACCTTCGGAATGGTATCAAACTACAGGTGAATATACAAACCACCACTCCGTTATATACTCGATACTGACACCCAAGGGTAGTGTTCATGTTCTCGTCGGCTTTACATCGTCGTATGCGAGATTCTCGAGGAACGTTCAATCGGAATACTCGTTACTAGGAGCATTGAGGTGAGGTTCTCAGATGAGCTACTTTCGCTGGGTATTGACGTGTATCTCGTTCAGCTTTTCGAACTTGAAATGCGTTCTTACAATCCACAGGTCGATCGCTACTCCAGTCAGCTCGTACCGTACAGGATCTACAACCCCATGAGCGAGATGCATATCCCATTTTGTCCTCTTCACGCTCCGGCTGCTTTTCGAGATTAGAATTGGCTTCGAGACCTGCTCCTCGCCCTAAAGTACTCAAGGCCCGGAAGTGCGAGCTGGAGAATGCAGGAACTGAATCTCGGTTGCTGTGCAGCTGAATGACTACCGGCCTATCTCCGTCAGCGGATGACGCTGTGCCAACGAAAGTATATGCAGGGGGTCCGCCAGCAATGGTAAAACTCTCGTCGTCGTCAGGGGCGCGAGAAGCTTTGCCATCCTTGAGTTACGCCGTTGGTGTCAAGAGGAGATAATCGACATCTTCTGTTGATTCTGATTCGCGCTGAGGCGCGCTTCCCTTGTCCTTGGCAGGGGGCAGTCTGTCCAAGTCGGAGCCTGTCTCTGTAGGACCATCACTTCCTTCTCCGAATTATCGTTTGCGTACCGGCCACGCGTGGTTTCATCATTGGCTTCATGCTCTTCATCTTTTCGTCCTCGTCTCTATCCTCGTCTTCGCTATCCCGATAACCCTCTTCTCCATCTTTCGAGCCCGCCTTTGTCGGTGCTGGTGGCTGACCTCGATATCCCGCCATCCACTGGCGAAAAATCTTGTCAACCAGCAGGGTGTTGATTGTGGATCACGTTGCGAAGTCATAAGAGAGGGGGCCGGAATCCTTTCGTCTTTGCGAAGGGTCTGCATGATGGGTTAACACGAAAGGGAAGGGACAGAAAGAAGTCGGGGAGACAATGGAAGTGAGCAGAATGCACGGAAAGTGACCAAGCGCGTCGAGTCACTTTTGTGCAGCAATCACGTGAAGGGTTGAATCCTTGTGACTTCAACTTCTTGCACCTGTGCCGATCCGTAACGCCTTTCCTCTCCACTATCATGCCTGCGCTACACGACCTTCCTCTTCTCAGTCAGTTCACAGCATGCGGCGAAGATATAGATGATCCCATCGAGACGATGTATTTGAAACAACCTAATATCGAAGAAACAAAACTACCGGTAAGTATTATTCGCCATACTCAGTTGCGACAATCTTTTATTCATCCGAGGTATCTCTCAGCTATACTCGCTTGAATTCTTCATGGGTTTAAACTACAGGGAAACGAAACTAAAGATGTCTCCGAACATAATATACGGTGTGTTTGCTTTTGTCAATTTCCCATTCAGCGATTCAACCAGAGCACTAGTCCGTTCCTCTATCAAGAGGCTGCTGCAAGAACAACAACTGGCTTTAATACCGACAGAGGAGGTAGTAGACAAGCTTCTGGAAGTATGGGATCATAATGAAAAATGCAAACTTTTGCATAAAAGGATACGATATACCGAAGTGAGGATCCTTCCTCATATCGTTGTCCATTACTGACATCAAGTAGGTTCTCCCACAACAGGAATACGAATATACGCTTCGAACCTTCACGCTCAAAACCCCCCTTTTCCTCGTTATGCCCGATGGCACTCGCCAAACCTATCAACCACCATTCCAAAAGATGCCCCACGTTCGTTTGCAGGCTTGCGTATTTCTGGTTATCAGTCATCCGGCTCGGACACTGTATGACCAAGTTGTGAGGAGAAGATGTCCCTGGAATGGTCTTGTTGAAAGCAAACTGGTGGTCATTTATACACATTGGCGCACGGCGCCGCCGACGTTCGCTCGCAAACCTGACTGGCAGAAAATGGCACATCCTCTTGACCGGACGGATGACCCCATCAAAGACATCCTCGTCCCGAAAGCCGACCTCCTTCCAGACCTTATCCCCGACACCTCATCCTCAACAACAGATAGCACTCTCGACACGGAGATCGTGCTGAAGTTGTGGCCGCGCATTAAGCCCAAGCCAGAGACAGATCGCTGGGTGGGCTGGATGAGGAATATCATTGACCATAAGCTTCCATTTGCGGACGAAGTGGTCAATGACAAAGATAAGCGAGTGCGGTCGTACGCGAAGGAGAAGAGTCGGCCATACGAGGAGGTGATGCGTACGACTCGTGCGTCGGTTCGATATGCTCCCTACTTACGACCAAAGCCCAAAAGAGAGGCTAAAGACGACATATCGGTCATGATTATTTGACTTTACCATTATACGCATTGGATTCATTGGACATACACCCTGTACCATTAGTACATATCACACCATGTATCATTAGCTATAAAACTACATACCCACTATTCATTCAGACCTAGCCTATTAGCATTTCGTTTTGTTCCTTTTGGACGGTTCACGATTCTGGTTGACGAGGTCCACTTCCTAAACAAGTACATCCAAAATTTATGGAGTTGTGTATTCATCTATCTACTTATCTATCAAAGATTGTTCCGTGAACCAAGTATACTTAACTTGCGGTAGGTATGAGAAGATAGATGCGCAACGTCATACCGGTGCACTCGCAGGGCCCTCCTCGTTATTATCCTGATGTGGTATCCCAGAGGAACCACTAGACCCATGTCTGTTCTCGCCACCCGTCAATCTACTGAAGGTATGTATTGAATATTGTAACCTTCCGTGATGCTCTCCTTAAGCCTTCGAGCATCTTCCCAGGTAGCCTCATTCTCCTCACCGGCGCAGTCCTGAACCTCAGAACCGGTTCCTCCTCGTTTTCGCTCTTTAACCCCAAGGCTACCAGCTGCCGCTCGGAGAACTCAGTAGTTGCGCGAACAGCTTCCTGTATTCCGATGAGTCACATGAGTTTGTCCCAAGCCGTGTCTTGTGCATTGAATTGCTTGTCCCATTGAGCGAGGGTGAAGAAGCACCAGACGACAAGGACAGTGACAAACAACCAAACACCGCCAACTGGAAGTATGACTCCAACTGTAGATTGGTTTAGACACATCGTCGAAAAGCCGACAAGGAACAGAATAACTCTGTAGAAGATCGGAAGTGACGATCCGTCAGTGTATTTGTTGAACCCGTTAGTAGGTACAACTCACGCCCACATCAAGAGTGCAAAGGGTAACGAATAGAGTACCAGCAGTGTTTCCAATTTCCGCCTACCGCTACTGGAGTTCAGGAATACAGCCTTCGATCGCATTTCAGCGTGTTCTATATCCTTTGAAGATTGTAAAACTTACTGCATCCTCAGCTTCCAGTTTCGACTTGCCTTTATTCGTTCTGATCAGCATTAGACCGGTAAGTATACTCCCAATACTAGCCATCACGGACAAGTAACTAGCAATTTGCGCGGGCGACCTGTCCGGGTTGAACGTGGCTTCGTCAATGGACTGGATGGCCAAGAACGCGACGTTGGCAGTCAGGATCACAGTACCCTACTCGGTGTATAGCTCAGCTTCCTCGTAGCTCCAGGCATACTTCAGTCATACGCACGAGCAGGATCAACTGCTGCCATTCAGCATTCATACTCGCGATGAATTCTCTCCAAGAATTCCCATGCATTAAACCATCTACCCAGAATTTTGAGCGTGCTCGACGATATAGATCAGGAGCAAAGAACATCAGAGACGATGCGATGCGGAAGAGCGCTGAACGAGCTGCCTTGGAGTACGCCGGGGAATGTATGGAACGACCTCGGTCGAGACGTGCTCCTGGTTGGCCGTGAAAGTTTAAGAATCTTTGTCGCCCTATTACGGTGGAAAAGAGTGAACGACGAGATCCAGACCTCTGCTAAGACGAACGTACCAAAGAGGTACATGAATCTGCCTATAAAACGCGAGGGTGAGCACATACTAACCGCTAGCCAAGTGACCTTTACTAACTGTAAGTCGCAGTACACCTGCGACTCTCGACGTTCTCTACCACAGGAGTGAGTGCAGCTGTTTCAGTAATCCTTGTATATTTGGATTACCTCGCATGTTATTGGCCACGTTTAGCATCTGTTGCAAAACGGCTAGGTCATATGGAATGGTGGAGGTAACAGATGTAATAACGTCTGAAATTGACACGAATAGTGATCAAGAAAATCTGCTTAGAAAGAATGTGAGGACGTACCTCCGATACTGTGGATCAGAATATCTTGAAGCTCATCTACGTGAGAAAGGCACAAGGAGATCGAGTCAGGGAACAGTTCACAGTGATACCTTTACGATATTAAGAAATGGGGTGTCGTTGCAGATTTGTCTCTCAAACCTTACCAGTACTCAGTCTCGATCGCGTGACCTGAACGAGAGATCTTTAAGTTTGAAATCGAGTCCGATTTTCATCGAGCGAGGATAAATGGACTTACGGACATGTGACATCCTTGTGACACCTTTGACCTCCGACCAGAGATGACAATTCAGTGCGGAAAATTCAAACTTGTCCAGCCAAAATACTGTTCTCGTGGCATGGTCTGCAAGGTAGTATTGGCACCACATGTCATCTAGTTCGCCACATACTATGTCAAAGACAATGTTGACATGCGAAGAGAGACAGATGTTGCGCGAACGGAGATAATGGTCGTATTGGCCGATGAGTTTGGTGATATACGAAAGAATTTTGGTGTTATAGATGTTGGCGTCAGTATACAGTTTCTAGGAAGTCAAGTAAGTAAACGCGATATACCTCAATACCCGGGAAAGTAAACCTTGGGTTCATACAAGAAATATCTGGCGCCTTCAGGATGCAAAAGCTCTTTCCAACCTAGAGGAAGTTTTCCACTTCGCAAAAGTTAATCGGCGTCGAAGTGTCAGAGGTGAGTACGAACTCCTCGAAGCGGACCGTCATCATTGGAAGCTCGTATGTTGTCATTTGCGATGGTCTGTCAAATGGTTGGCATAGTCTTCCAAAAGAATGCCAAGTGTCACGCACATAATGTCCGGTCGGTCGTACCTACCGAACCTCTCCGGAAGGAAGGCATAAAAGGGATCGTATGTTGCACAGAGACCTGGGCCAGTCAATTGTACGGCCTCGCCTGCTAGAGCGATATCCGACTCCTGGGTCGGGCATATAGCGGAATCCCCTGGTAAGTTGTACCCTTGTGACGGTGAAAGAGCACGGTCAACCATGTTTATTGTGGGTACGGATACCTGGGATGTGTCTGTTACTGTGTCATTTGTGACTGAATCACGATGGGGAGAAAGTTCAACACGTGGTGTCGTCGACAGGCGAGAGACTGATGCAGCGAGGCTGGCAGTACTAGTCTGTGATCCGTCCATACCTTCATTGGCCGTGACATAGGGGGTATCGGAATGCGAGCAACTCTGAGGATCGAAATTTGTGCCGGAGGAATTGTTGCTGGGGATACGTGTGGCCGATGCGTCGACCCGACTTTCACTCCATGAATCTGAGACTGAATCGGAGGGCAATTCGCTTGCACAAATGGCGATACTCTCCGGACGATTCTTCTCTGCCGCAGGATCCACAGATGAACTTGCTTTCCGACCCCTTGAGCCTATCGAGGACCCCAGGCTAATCAAGGATCCGGTCACATACGTCCAAAGCTTCAACAGCTGTTGAATCGGAATCCGTATAAGGGCTTTGTTTCGTATCAATAGTTGTAGAGCCTTGAAAAGAGTCTGCAGAAACGAGACGACCATTGGTGATGGAACGTTGACGTCGAGGAAGAAGACACGCCAAACACCGCAATACAGGTTCTTGAACTCATGGTGATGAGCGCCAGGAGGTGTGGAGTGCTAGTTTGCTGGTATTATCTCTTGCAAGAGTAGCCTGAGAGATAATTGTGACGGGAGAATTCACGTGTGATGATGTTCATTGTTCTCGCGATTCCGAGTCCGATAGCTCGGCCGAAAAACCCGCGCTACTAGGACTCACGCTTTTCTTACAACTTCTTCACCAATCAACACTCCAGTTAAGACCAAATGCCCTACTGCATGGTGTTCTGACTCTGAGGATATCTCGCCAACGCAGCCCCGAAAGCAACTCCTCGAATATTGTCTTCCCAGTCTAGTCTTTTCCATAGCCTACTCAGGCTTCGCTCTACAATCTTCTGCGCACCTTTCGGATGATATGGGCAATTGGGCGTCGTTTGTGCCAGGTACGGCTAGCGTCATTTCGCTCATCAACCTTTCTCAACCTCATTTTATCTCAGTCTTCCCGTGGTCGTCACCTAAGGAATTCGAAGAAAGAGAAAATGAAGAGTAAGGTCGAAAGAAAAGACCGGTTATGGAATGAAGCACAAGATCAACATCTTGCTACACTCACGTCCCAGCCTCGATGAGACAGCTCGTACGAGCTCGGGGTCATTTACAACCGGTCTTTTTTGTGAGGTCCTCCATTCCTCTACGTAGCCCTCGCTGATCTAAACGTTACAGCAGCCTTCGGAATTACTACTCCCTCCAACGAGGTTTTTTCACCCTGGACGACACCTGGAGACGGCACCCATTCCTTACACCCATCTCTCTTCCTGGTACTCCCAAGCCCACCAACGCCCCGCGCGTTGTTCCGCAAAAATATCTCGTCCTCATCTCACTCTAATCCACGATCGACACAGACGTTAAAACACACGCTCAAAACATCCATAGCAAGGTCAAGGTTCAAGCTCGATGCTACCGCATGCAGTTATGCCCTCGGTATGCCTACCGGTGCCATTGCAAACGAGAACAGCTTTCTTGGAATGATCGAGTTATAGAAGGCATTGGCGAGTTGGTGTCCCAAGGATAGAAATTCCGATTTGGTTAGGCCCCTACATTCGCACCTTCAAGGTGAGTATCCCGGCTGCTATTTCTACTTCTCTTTTTGAAGCCCTGGCCAGAAATCAACCCCTCAGATATCTTCCGCACTGGTGCTGCAGGACATATCGACCTTCAGGTTGGGTTCTCTCTACGAGGGGTCGCACTGCAGTAAAGATGGGATATATGGATCATTGTAGCTTCTTAGGATGTCACTGTCGCCGAGAGTTTCATGCATTCCTGAGGTCGATGGAGAAACTGCACCATCTCGGCGCTGGTCCTAGTAGCGTATAGTGATATTCTTTCCTGCTCATCGTGTACGTAGAGATAGTGATGGCGGGATACCAGAGCAAAACCATAAAGAGTTTTGAGAGGGCACCGGCGGAAAAATGAGAAAGGATACATAGGTTATCACCGCGCGTTCTTCAGACATCGAGTCGTTGAACTTGAACGCGTTGAACCGGCGGTGAGTGAAAGCCGGCTAACTGGCGCTTCGGGGCTCAGATCTCAGATCTCAGATGTCCCTCAAACGCGTACTGTCACCTCGTCTGCCCTTTACCCCCAACTCCCCGCCCTTCCTGGCACCTTTATCCTCCGCTTTCACCAAAGAAATGGTCAGGGATGGTAGTTCTGACTCTATCTAGTTCCCAGAGCCCCGATACACTCTCATCTTCTCCGTCCATGCTTCCAGGGCCTCAATCCAAGAGCACGACACCATGATGGACGCACGGGGGCTCTTCAAGCAGGCTTACCAACAGACGAAGCTTTCATAGAGAGGCAGAAAGAGTTCTCGAGAAACAGGAGAGCAACTTGGAAAAACGTTGACGAAGACAGATCCCTTCCAAGTTACGCCCTCGCTTCTACCCAGAAGACCACAACCTGCACCCAAAATATCGACTTGGAGGAGTTACACAACAAAAGGACATGTTTTTTTTCGGGGCGTTTCAGAGGAGCAGTGACGAGGTGTGTTTTCAAATTTCAAAGTCTACAGTTTGACTGAACTGCTCGTATGTAGAATCAACATCTCTCGGTGGCCCCGTCACTAGATCTTGGTCCCTCTTTCGCCCACATCTTTTCTTGAATTTCAAGGAAGCACGTTGACCAGCTATCGGACACCCATTTGTCGTGTTGAAACCGTACTTCCGACTAGAACACAAAACAAGGATCCCTCGGTTCGGCGAATCCTGTATGATGGCAGCGCTCAATATCACCACGAGTTCGGTGGGAAACGACCGATCTGCATGCCCCCATCCTTGGTCGGGCAACTGGTCAAGGAAGCGATACAAGGGCACGGCAGCTCGGAATCGTACGCGCCCGAGGAAGGCTGAGTACTCGAAACCGCATCTAACGAGAAGGAATTCCCGGATCCATTGTAGGACGATTCTGCCTATGCCCCCGAGGATTACTACAGGGCCATCTATCCCGAGCGCGTGAGGCTCTTCCCGGCGAACCACTTCCTTGCTCTATCACTAGCTTATTCCCATTCGATAGATGGCGAGGTCATCTCGGACACCCTGTTTTTCCAGTTGACGCGAGGTTTAATGTTCGGTGGCGAGGAAAGAAGGTCCACCGTCAGATCTTTTTGGTAAACCGTTGTAGTGTCGGAGCACATCACCGAAGGCAAATCATCGAGCTGGCGATCACGTCTCTCACAGGAAGCTAGCAGGTCTACACTGCCCTTTAGGAGATTGCTGGTTGCGGAGGTAGACGGCGAGGTTCGGTGCATTCCCGACTCGGAGGACAGCGATAGACAGGCGAAAACGTTGCGAAAACGGTGAATACCAGGGTACCCCATAGCTTTATTGGGACTGAAATCGAATACTCCCTACCTAGATCTTCAAATCCTTTCAATTTCACTTCGTCGCAAGTACATCTCCGGAAACCAGTCCGATTCCGCAAGCGAAGTAACGCGGTACTACAATCAGACCGGAAGTCATGGCGGAAAAGATGGGTTAGACATATCGTTGCAACTAGATTATAGCATGATATTCTGATTGGTACCCATATAAGAAGCGTAATAATGGTCATGTAGTACAAAAGAACAGCTAAATTGAGAGCAGGCTTATACAGGCACATGTGCGACCCCATTGCCATCCTGTTGCGCTGCCCCCGAAGCCTCGGCAGACTCTTTCTTGTTTTCACTTCTTCCTACGCGGCCAAGTCTGCCGATTATCCTAGCCATGTTTGAAGCTCGTCGGAAAACTTCGCTCATTTGCGTCGCCCTCCTCCTGGGAGCTTCCACCGTAAACTCTTGTTCGTTTGTCGCTTCGCTCTTCAACCCTAATGCAATTAAGCTTTGCCGCCCACATTCAGATAAATAGCGAGCCACATTCCCAAGGATGAATTCATTAGCTGTTCCCACCCATTTATCCAATGTGGCGAGTGTGTAGGCACACCAAATAATCGGCAATGCGGTTATCACCCACGCACCACCAAGCAAGAGTTTGATCGTGATTGTGGAATGTTGGAGACACATTATTGAGAAAGCAACCAGGAATAGAACGATTCTAGAAAGAACCTGTGATATAGTACTAAACAGTTCAAAGGTCGACACAACTTACCCCCACATAAGAAAGGCATAGGGCACCGAATAGAGAATTGCCAACGGGTCTAAACCCCGTTTATGCTTTGCAAACGAGCTCAGGAATATGGCCTTTGAAAATATTAACGTGGGCCCCAAACTATGCTCAAGAGTCGAACATACCGAGCCCTCAACTGCTTCTTTGGAGTTGGCCTTGTTCTTTCTAGTCAACGCGAGACCAATTATGATACTCCCGATACTGGCCATCACAGATAGATAACTGGCTATCTGTGCTGGTGACCTATCAAGGTCCGCTGCATCTTCATCGACAGACTGTATGGCTAAGAACGCCACATTGGCATTCAGCACCACGGTACCCTGATTGTTGTACAGCTCAGTTTGACTGTGGTTCGGAAGGTACCGAAAGTATACGTACAAGCAGGATTAATTGTTGCCACTCATTGCTCATGTCACCGATAAACTCGTTCCAAGATGCAGCGTGTAACATCCCGTCTACCCAAAGCTTGTCCAATGCTCGGCGGTAGGTATCGGGGGCAAAAAATAGAAGAGGCGACAAGACGCTCAGTAACCACGTACGTGGGGCCTTGTGTGATGGGTCATAGTGGACGGAGCGGTCTCGATCCAAACGAGCTGCTGGTTGGCCATGAAAGTTATAGAACCGTTGCAGTGCTATTGGCAGCAATAGAGAATGTGTCAAAGGCACCATGATCCACAAAGCCATAGAGTCGAGCTTACCGAATATGTACATGAATCTGCCTTGAGATGTTATGAGCAACGCGGAACCATTAATTGCTAGTAGCTTCACTCACTGTATACCGAGACGCACGCGCTACTCTTTATGTTCTCTGTAGCAGCGATGAGCATGATTTAATAATAGTTGTCAATTGAAACAAGCAGCTTACTTTGTATTTCATCGACAACCCCTAGCATATGTTGTAACTCATCCACCTTGTAGGGAACAGTGGTAGTGATAGATGTTAGAACATCTACAGTGATGCGGGATGAGAATCGTATGAATATAAAGTTGACATTGCAATCTCTTACCTCCAATACTGTAGCTGAGTATATCTCGTAGTTCATCCACGTCCGATAGTTTCAATGAATCGGGGGGATGAAAAGAAAACTGCATTGTTGCCCTGTTGAGAGGTCTTAGCGGATCGAGTCGTGGATCCATTATATCCGCAGCGCCCACCAATATGTAGCCT
>JAYKXP010000250.1:0-46108 GCA_037176845.1 Paramarasmius palmivorus | reverse complement strand
TAGTGGTGCCAATGGCTAGGCTCGCTCCCAGGCTTATCGGTTAGAGGAGCGAGCCCTAGCTGAACGGCTCAAGCGTAAAGGCTTCCGGAGCCTTGAACCCCGAACCGGTCCGGAACCGGTTTGAGGCGGTTA
Source organism: Paramarasmius palmivorus (assembly GCA_037176845.1). Taxonomy (NCBI): domain Eukaryota; kingdom Fungi; phylum Basidiomycota; class Agaricomycetes; order Agaricales; family Marasmiaceae; genus Paramarasmius; species Paramarasmius palmivorus. The sequence goes on along the minus strand of JAYKXP010000250.1, from coordinate 45,976 downwards.
AGCAGGAGCCGAACGCGAGTATTTTCTCAAGGGGAGATACTCGCAAGGGAGGCATAGAACGGCAGAAACGAATGATATCGCGCTACTTTGAATACAACAAAAACGTACGATAGACAACTAGTATGTATACAACAAGAACACTTTACGAGTACGTAGATAGCGTAGATAGCGAATACATTATGCGATGAATACTTCGAAAACTACATAAGGAGCGAGACATCAAAAAGAACGTTGACGGTATGTGCGCAAAAAAACAATTCCAAGATATATTTGATACATTCACGGCTCTTCATCCCAGCCGTTCCTTCAGACCATCCATAATCGATTGAATCTTCTTCAGACTCTTCCCTGAACCAGACTTGCATAAGAACAGTTCCCGGTGTTTCTTGCCGCCTAGTGAAACCGGATATTCAGCTTTACGAATGACGCGAAAACTGAAGGCGTACATCCGGAGCATCGGAAGATAGGACGGCGGAATCGTTTGTTGACCAGCGCAAGATGAAGACATTTTTCTAGTTCGCGTCAGCACGAGTTGTTTAGGAATCAAAGCTACACGTACCAAATTTGTGACTATTCTTGACTTTCATTTGTGTCTGGAGAATATATTCGTGGCCCCGACATTGTGCGTTCCATTGCTTGACGCGTCGTGGAACGTTAATCGAACGCCCGACCTTCCAATATGCCCTTGCATTTCTAACTCCCAATTTCTTCTTCTTCAAGACGTAAATCCAGCCCTCCTTATCGGCCTTAGACGGTTTTTTGGCAAGAGCGACTTTGAGGGGGTCCAGTCGGGCCATAAACGACGGGGAGGCGACGATGAGAATGAGGATGATGAGATAGGTGCTGAGGATAAGAAGAAGAGATGAATGAGGTTGGTGGGTGAAAACTTGCGTCTAGGGCGAAAGAAGAACGAACAGAGCAAAGCTGAGGTGAGTAAAATGAACGAACAGGTGAAGGGGGCGCGAGAAGAGGTAAGAAATGTAAAAGGAGGCACGGGAAGAGGTGAACGTTGGGAACGGCGGCGGGAAAATCAAGGATGAAAGCAAAATGTACGGCTGGAGGGCGAAGACGAGCAGGGGGATTGGGTGGAAGGTATTGAAGGCGTGTAAACGGTAAACGTGGTATCCATGGGCAAATAACAAGGGAAAACGGTGCGGGAGTCTCGATGTGTAAACGGTACAATTGGCTTGCGTTCGACAATGAAGCCCGTTCATGTCGACGACAAGCCGTCTAATTGCAAGATGAACGCGGAAAGCCCGGGATATCGTGGATTGGATTGTTTGGGATGGAAGAAAGAGATGAAGGGGAGATGGGAGAAAGGAACATAGGCGAAAAGAGAGATTGAGACGACGAAATGGGTGCTACGCCTTGCAAAGAGGGTCATTTCTCCGGGTACGCCAACCTCCGCCACATCTACCACCACTGCCGCATCTTCTAAACGAATTCTTCGACTCCGAACGCGCTACATCTCCCGAACCCAAACTCGACGTGTTCCATCCTCGATAGTGACGTGGTCCGGTGACTGGCCGTGTATTTGAGGAAAAGGTGTCGAAAGACACGGAGAGGGAGAATTTGGGAGGAAATACGACGCCGGTTCTCGATCGATTTCGAAATCGGAAAAGCAGCGTAGCAGTCAACCGGCGCTTGGGACATGCTGACATGTTTGTCCTTGTTTGGCTTAGGCTTCAGCTCAGTCCAGCGTTGCCACTAGGACATTTCGTTTACTTCATACGTGGATAGTTGTGGATACGCGAAAACGACAATACCAACAATGAGATAGTAATGCCGTGAGTAATGTCAAGACCGGGGGAATAATCAAAACCGAAACGAGGAGACGATTAAAGGAAAGCAAGAGCTGTATCGTAGACGGTTGGGATAGCAAGTGTGTCAGTTATACTATCTTGTATAGAGCATTGACACAGAAACGATGAACAGGACTTGAGCGACGATGATACCAGGGACTGAACTGGATGCTTGAAGATGGATCAAGCTTGAAAGCCTTCACCCACAGACGGGTTGTGAGCATGATGGCCGCCGCGACCTCGACTACCAGCACCACCACCTCTCTTCCTTGGATAAGGAGAGTGGCGGGGGCCTTGCCGCAACACGGGTCCCAGCTCGGCTACAATTCCAACAGACACCGAGCCCGAACCATAGAGCGCACCCCGGTTGTGGCTACTCCTTTCCTTCCTCTTGTAGTGAGTCGGCGCAGGGAACGGCTCGGGGAGACCTTGCTCGGGACCAAGTTCAGAATAGTATATCTTCGGGCGCCATTCTTCGCGTTCATCCATGATGCTCGAGTTTTTGAACTTCTCGATGAGCGCTTCTTTCCCTCTATATCAAAGAGGACCATCATTGATCAATAATCGGTAACCTAAAACGCAAGAACAAAATGGAAGACTCACTGATAGTTTGCATAGCTCATTTGTAAGACCTTCTCACTCGAGAACATGTTCCTGATCAGATGCCGTCAACGTTGGGGATGGAACGATTCCAACGCCACACAACGTACCACTTGAGGTTGAGTCTCATTTTGGCGAAGAATAACAAGTCTTGAACCGTTATGAAGTTGACGAAAGCATATCCGAAATTACAACCTAAGAAAACACCTCAGTAGCAGGAACTATTCCCAAGGAGATAAAAAAGGACCAACCATTCTTGAAATCCATTCGAAGGTACAGAAAATCAATCCGGCGAGGACAAACGTTGTTGATGAACGTCTCCAAGTCCTTGATCGACATTTTGTTGAGAATATTTTTGATCATGACAGTAGTGCGCGTGTCGAGGCCTTCCTCAATCTTGACCAAATCGAGTTGATTGCCTTTTGTACCTCACGGACAGGACTATTGACCTTGGAAGACTGGGAAGGAGACGAAGACCTGTCTGTCGTAGGTGAGGAAAGGGAGGTAGGCGGCGAATGAGGTTGTACTGGAGCTGGCGGTTCTACAAAGTAAGGATCTTGATCGATATCGATACACGGACCAGCGGCGCCGGCAATTGGACCCTGCTCATAATCGAATGGGACGCCGTTCTGGAATTGGGCTGCAGGTACCCAGTATTCGGTCGGTGGAGTTGGCGGACCATGGCCAATGAAACCGTGTTGTTGAACAGGCGCGGAGAAGAACGGTACCTGCGGCGGCGATGGTGGCGGATAAACCCCTTGATAATTTAGCTGTGGTTGGATAGAGTACATGGATCCATTGGGAGTTATTTGGTGCTGATGATAGTACATCCGGTTATATTCATACACAGCCTGCGCATCATAAAAGGCTGGCAACCCCATGAATTGAAGGGGCTGAGAACCAGAACCGGCAAATGGTGGAGGCGAGGCAGGATAGTGTGGCGACATCGGCATGGGATGAGGTGGAAAAGGCACGTGCTCGAGAGGATACAAGGGAGCAGGCGGGAAGGTGTAGCCAGGATCCGGCTGAGGATGGTTCTGAGGACTGAAAAACTGCTGCAATGGTCCTAGAGGTGCGTGAGCCACCTCAGGACCAGCCGCAGGAGTAACAGGAGCATCCGGAGCGTTGGAAGCACCTCCTTCGTTGCTTGGGGCCGGAGACTGAGAAGCCGCCTCCTCGGGTGTGCTCGAATTGTAAAACACGGCAGGAGAGTCAGACCTTTCTGCGGAGCCAGGCGTAGTTGCTGAGGTAGTGCCGTCTACCGGCGGAGACGGAAACATGAATCGTCTGCGAATGTGCGATCCCCGGCCTGCAGGAACGGCGGTGAAAGCCTGTGGCGTCGTATCGTGCGATGCTAGCCTGATTGGGAAGATTTGTAGCTTGATTCCGAGATACCTCATGCCATTCAGAGCTGACATGTCTCCAGAGTCGCGGATGTCAAAGTACTCGAGTCGATAGACTTCTGCGTCAGACTAGATATTCATGAGCGTTCTGTAATAACAAGAAGAAAAAAACTAATACCTCAGCAGTGACGGCATCGTCAGAAACACGTTCAAATCGCAACAATTCACCCCGACGGCTGAAGAACCTGAATACTGGTCTAGCCATGGGGGAATTGGATGAACGATCGACTCTGGCGGCCGCAACGTAGAAGCAGGCCTCGACTTCGAGAGAGTTGACAACCAGGCCTATTTCCTGAGCAGGGATCAAGTCAGAAACAAGGCGGATGACCCCAGATTTATCAGTGGCTTACCTTTTTGAATTCTTCAATGGAGATAAAATCACAGAGGAGTTGTACGCCCTCTGGAACGAACTCTACAAGAGCAGGGGGTACCGCGTTGGACAACGATTGCTTTGCGCGCACGGCATCGAATGTCATGCAAAGCGACGACGACGACACATTTCGAGATGAGTTGGGTGAATATCCCGCAAAGGAGAGGACGAGGATCGACCGAGGTTGTCGAGGCAGGAGAAAAGGAATCTTCGAAAGCACGACAGAACTCTTCCTCGAGGTCGGAGGGAGAAATAGATACATTTTTAATCTGTGCAAGGCATGTGAGCAATCAGTTCATATCGATGGCAATGGTCGAGGGACAGACCCGGGTACTTACCAGCAGGAGTCGCGAGGCGTTTTTAGGAAGCGTAGTAGTATAGTGATTGACGGAGACGTTTTCCGGGGGGACCAGTGGCATCCACTGGAGATGACTCGACACTTGAAACCGTCCTCAAGCTAGACGAAGGCGTAAGAGGTGGAGTCAAGAGCGGCGTGTTAGGCTGAGGCTCAGCTGCAGCAAGACGCTGAGCACCCCTTTGAGCCTTGACAGAGGGCCTAGCGACGTTCGATGACTCGGATGGTTGAGAGTTTTCTCGCAACTGCCTCTCGTTGGAATGACGAACGGCGTTGCTGAACGCGGCACTGAACTCCTGCCTCCTTTTGGCTGTCGATTTGGAGTCGTCGGGTCTGTCATCGGGACGTTGGGGATGCGATGGAAGTCGGTGCAATTTTCGTTTTCTTGTAATGAGTTGAGATGGAGAACTGGGCGGCAAGAGCTTCGTGGAGATTTACGCTGCTGTTTCAGCTGCGAGCAAGTCGATCAACAAATTGTGAGAAGTAGAGAAAGTGATACATACTGATTCAAGATATCTAATCGGAGGTCACGTGTATGTCTGTTGGCTTCATCGCCGAGGCGATTACTAGTCCCTTGAGCCACGGAGAGGCCAGACATGTTCAAGGGGTGGGCAGATCATTGTAATCCAAGCGTATAAATCAGAGAATGTAGGTTACAAAGCAGTATGCGGGTACAAGATCAAGAAAAAGACAAGGTATTGTAGTAGACTTTATCGTAGCAGAGTTTATTTACTACTCATGGTACCGCTGTTCCCCCTCCCCGACCACGATGACCAGCTTTGCCCCGACCTCTTCTCCGACCTCTACCTCTACCTCTACCGTTCCCTCGACCACGACTACTAATATGACCACTACTTGAACCTTGATTACCACCTGTGACTTGACCGCTGCGGCCTCTCCCTCGGCTGCCACCTATAGTTTGATTGCCGTGACTTCTACCTCTACCTGAAATCTGAACACCATGGCCTCTACCTGCAGTTTGACCAACTACAGGTAGAGGTGGTGGAGGAGGTGGTGGTGGTGGTGGTGGAGGTGGCGCCGGCGCTCCTCTTCCTGCTCCTGCTCCTGCTCCTGCTCCTGCCCCTGCTCCGACCCCAAAAACTAGACCCCGACCTCGACCACGTGGAGCACCTCGAGCTAGGTGTATGTGGTATAGTACTTCCGTACCATCGGAGAAGAGGGGATGGTTAACTCGGCGCGAATCACGATCTCTGAATAGCCATGGGTGGAAACATGTTGCTGGTTCGTCAGCCGTGTTGGTCTCGACGGATGCATTGCTCTCAATAGAGGTGTCAACGATAGGATCATCTATTTTCATAGTGAGTATAGGTAGACGCATAGTCTGAGAACTACGTACCCGATTCGTTGTCTGACATTGGTGTGATTGGTGTGTGTGCAAGCTGTCCCGTTCCCGACATCGTTTAAATATATTCCACAGCTGTCCTTAAACGGAATCTTCAATGCTGTCAAGCAGAAAAAAAAAAAGATGCGGTCCCTATAACCTAAGATTGAATTGATTAGCGAGTATGTACGTCAACGCTGGAAAAAGCTACGAACCTCGTTGTTCACCAACACGAGGGTATTTGAATGTGATGTCTATTAGCTTCACCGTTGAAACGGCTACTAATCCCTTGAGCCACGAAGAGGCTAGACATCGTTCAAGGGGTGGGTGAAAGAATACAGTAGGGTATTATATTAATTGCTACGTATCTACAACTTAAAAAGGATGTTGTTTGGATGATACACTTGACGAACCTATAAGCTAGCAATACATATAATATTTCGATTACTCCCCCTTCCTTCTCTTGCGTGCTCCTTTAGACTCCTTGTAATCTCGAGCCTGCCTATCCATGCGAGCGAAAACACGGTTGTCCAACTCGATCTTACATGCATCCCCAGCCTTGATTGCCCACTGTGAACTCGTATCTATATTCCCAGTCTTGATATCGACGAGGCAACATGCGAACTCGGCTTCCGAGGCCAATGTGTCCTTTGAGGTCGGTATATTTGCAAGGCGCACAACGCATTTGCCGGCATGCTCACCCGTAAGCACGTATAGCGCGTTCCTCACTTGTAGTGTGATGCCTCGAATTTCGATTCTCATTTGATTGGGGAGAATGCGGTCATGCCTTTCATGCCTGTAGAAAATACACCGGTCTCCCAGTTGCGTATATCCCAACGTAGCGATTCGTTCCTGGCCTTTGAATGAGTATTGAAAACCCTCGTCTCGGCCAAATAATCTGACCCAGAAGGAGAATTTCGCAGCATCTCCCTGAAGATCGTAGAGCCAACGATGGCTTGGGTGTGCATCCTCGGACCAGATTCGACGACAGCGAATATCGACAGGCTCCCGAAGCAGCCCCAGGATGCTGTGAATGCCTTCATCAGAAATATCGACTGGCTCTAGGTATGAACATTTAGCAGTGATGTCCATGGCTGATTCCTGCACATGTCTCGGATCTGAACCATATATGACGCGTCTCATTAACTCTCCAGGTGTCTCGTCGTTGTCGTCGTCGAAGGGTACGTTTAGGTCCCATGAAGAAGGCAGAGACTGAGGGGGCGAAGAAGAGGGGAGGTAACGAGATGATGATGATGCGCCAAAACATGTTGAAGGCTTGAAGTGAGGATGACTGTATCCGACACGAACAACGAATGGTGGACTAGCAGCGTCAACGACATGTAATGGCATCTTCGTTCTGAGTCGAATTAGTAAATAGTAACCCTAGAATGAATATGAATGCTTACTTGAAGTCGAGAACATGGTCGTAGTTCACATCGAACCTGGCTCCTGCGGATCCATGTGCAGTCCATTCCACTTGAACAACCAAACCGCTAGCTGTCTCCCGACCATACATGACATCTGTTACCCGCCCTCTACCTCTGAGTTTGGGAGCAAAGATATCGACTTCTCTGAACAGCCAAGGTATGTCCTTAATACGGGTGTTGCGTATTTCTCGATCGATCTGTGCCGGAGTGAGTAGTTCTGGATGTTTTTCGGCCAGCACGCGCTGAATGTGCTTTGGATCCACCTTACGAAACTTCGTCTGGTACTCCATAGCTTCCATCCATGGAAGGCCTGGCTTGAATTGAGAATATACGCTCCGTTGTTCTGGGGTGTAGCGAACGAGAAAGTTTGGCTCCGTTAGGATTTGGACATATTCTTTCAGAGCGTCATTGTCAGCCCCTGAAGTATCCCTGGTGTGAACAAGTGTTTGATTATGCATGACGCCATGGAATTCCCCGTGTGCTACCACAAACCCATCCCATCCATGAATCGTGTGTTGAACCAGTTCACCGATCCTCCAAGTCTTTTGAGCACCCCAGCCGACGTGCCTTCGCGAATTGTTATCGTCCAAAGTGTACAATCCGTCCCTCTTTACTGCTATCACCTCTCCCCCTATGCCTGACAACCTAGTCTGAACCCTGTCGCCCACCTGGAACTCCCAACCGGACACGCACGGAAAGTGTTCTACGAGGGAAGGATGATCCGAGGAGTAGAACATTAGGCCTTCTCGAGGTGTAAGTGGGCGTTGAAGAGGCTTGACAAACTCGGTAGAAAGTATTTCTTTGCGTAGACCATATTCGACGTCGTATTTGCAGGTGGAGAGAAACTCAGGGGACAATGCCTCGCTGTCGTATAGGCACTGTATTATATCACCGTGCAGGTTCACTTGGTGAGCTCCGTGTATCTGTATCGCCTTTGTTGGTACCCGTGGAATCAAAAGGACCTGGACCTCTTTGCTATCGGAAGATACGACTAATGCAGCGTCGCCGTGATAGTGCCTGAGGTTGTGACATTGCTTGATTATCTCTGGCGATATTAAGGTCTTGCGACCTTCGCCTGAAGTGACAGGCTTGCATTGGGACGCCTCATCGTGTGTTTCGACGGCTGAATCTTCGTCTTCGGAAGGCGTGTCTGTGATTAACTCGTTTGAGCTTATCCTCCACGCAGAATCCGTTAGGTCGGGAGGGGGAGAGGAAGGCGGAGGAGTAGTGTAGCGGGCTTTGGGATTTTGCTCATGAGGTGGACTGGTATAGATTGATACCCAGCTACCAACCAAATGCTCGAAGGAGGTCTTTTCGTAGTTTTCTTGTAGATGTTTTAAGGATAAGGGGGTTTCGAAAATGTCCATTTGCACCATCTTGATGCCGTTCAGTCCAGCTGTGTCCCGAACGACATGTCGACACATGCGAAACGCAATCGCCGTCACGCCGGGGTTTTGGGTTTCCACGTAGAGAAAATTGTCCTTTCTTCGTCGTGCGTAAATGTTCACATCGCAGTTCACTGGTTTCTTGTTTCGGAAGGTGTTGCAAAAGGTTTTCCACCAATTAATGACATCGCGCTGGCGGTTGTGCTAAAAGTGATCAGACTCGTGTGGAGGGTATAGTTAGCATAACTTACATGAATATATAAAAGCCAGATCGATTTAAGTCCTAACTCTCGCCGCATTTTCTCTCTGCGCTCGATGGCCACACTGCTTTGTTTATCATACAGTGTTACCATCACTCTAACAGCATATTTGAGGTTCTTCATGCTAAACTTGTCCTTTCTAAAGTCTATAAAGTCCGTATCGGGTTCCAGCGTCTCTGCATCCTCCAAACTGGTTGTGATAGCGTGATAATTAGTGGCACCAGCGTCCTCGTCCTCATCCTCATCATCTCGTGCAATAAAATCATCTATGAAAGGCCTAGGGTTAGAATGAATAACAGAATATAATCACAATAACGTACCGAGATCTCCCTCCTCGTCTTCGTCCTCTTCATCGTGGCTAACTTCTGCCTCGATATCGAGAAACCTTGGGACACCATCCAAGTCTCTTCTGCTGCGCTTTCGCTTTGCCGAGGTCTTTTGTGGAGGTTTTACTTCCTCCATCTCGATGTCTGACTGCATCACTTGGGCGGTTCGTTCCTCTGTCTCTATTGGCTGTTCTCCACCTATAGATGTACCGTCTATGCCTTCGTCATTCGACGGTTCCTGATCTTGATCGTCGCGTTCCCTTGTATTCCATTCATCAACATCTTCATTGAAGGTTCCTGGGCTGTGCCCTGGCGTTTGCTCTGGCGTTTGCTCTGGCGTTTGCTCTGGCGTTTCAGCCGGTTCCTCTATGTCAGACTCTGTCTCTGGATCGGAATTGGATAGTCCATTCTTCATCGTGCTATCTGGCTCAGATGGTTGTTCGTAGCTGTCTGCCAGCACTGTACCACCCTCTCCATCATGTGTCGGTGATGTCCCAGCATCCAGGTCCATCTCGCCATCGCGATACCCATTGTTCTCCGCGGCTGGTGGGCTATGTGGCCTAGATTCTGGCGCGGGAACGACATCTCCTCTCAGTGTATTCAGAGAGTATCGAAAAAGGCCTGTGCTGGTTACTCGGCCATTTACCATGCCATAGAGGGGTATTACAGATATTTCAGGGGGCGAAGGAGAAGGAGAAGGGATGGGGTCTGAATTGGCATCGGGTGTTCCTTTGGCCTGTTCGAATGGGGACAAAGCCCTTGGGGAAGGGCATACTGCGCATGTTTCTTCATGTGAGGAAAGCTGAACGCGTGAATGCAGGCTTCCTGAAGGCGAATCTTCAATAGCCTCTGGAGTTTCGGCGGTCTCGGGAGTTTCGGCAGATGCAGAAGTTCTTGAAGGGCATCGGAATGGAGGTGGTTGCAGGGCGTAGTTGTCGTCGTCGATGTACTCGGGCGTTTGCACCCTTTGAAAACAGAGTGTTTCTGTGGTTAATTCCACCTGTTTCGGGCTCGAGGTGGACTCTGTTCTGCACAATGCGTTTTCATTCATATTGCATGTCGTGGCCTTCTCGTGAGGTACTGCTACCAACTAGCATTCAAAGTGCAGGCAGTTGAGTAGCAGATTCGACCTCTGGACGATATCGAATGTACGACACAATTGACCTGGCGAAAAAACGTGTTTCAGCATGCAAGTTTGGCATTTTCATTGGGTGGAGTATCATGAAAATTTTTAGATATTTTACTCTTATTTTTGGCGGTTTAAATTCATTTATTGCTTTTACAGTACTCTATGTGTCTACTAAAGGGATAACTCGAGCCCTTACCTTGTACTGAGCGACCCAGACGTCTTCCACACAGTTACAGGATAGAGTTTGATGCAACGAAGGGATATGACTTACGTAAATGTTGAAGGCCGAACAATGAGGCCGTCCAACGGAGACCCTCCCTCAGGTGACTTGAGCCTCAGGTGACCTCTCAGGTCACCTGAGGGAGGGTCTCTGAGAAGTTTGGGGGAATTCCCAGGTTCCCTCGGCTAGTAATCATTCGCTCCTTGCTTCCTACCTTCATCATCTCCCTCTTCCCTTCCTGTAACTAATGTCGATATCGAGTCCTTTTGTTATGTGTTGTAGAATACTAGTATACGTAGTCTAAAAATCATCGTAATGAAGAGAAAATGGCCCAAAAGTAAAAGAAAAAAAAGTAAGGTGTAAATCCTCTGTGTCCCAGTGCAATGAACAGGGTTAACACTGCTCGCAGGTCGAAGAAGCAAGGAAGACTCGCAGAGCGAAGAAGCAAGGAAGATAATCCTGCCATGTTATCGGGTCGGTACGGCGAGGAACGTGGATCACAATGTGCATGCGAGGGTCGGATACAATGGGGCTACGATGGAATGGGGCTACGACGACCATTACATCGTCAGAGGCGATGAGTAACAGCTTCTTTTTTTTTTTTTTTTTTCTTTCTTACGCGTCTTACAGGGTCCGAACGATCTCAGATGTGCGAAGATGTCCGCATATTGAACGTAGGTCGATATACCCATTCGTATTCGGTGCGTCCCTCGTAGTTGGAAGAGCTGCCGTTCCGTGTGCGTAACACGGCCAACGCGTGCATGAATGGCAACGACTCAATTTGGTCAAGATACGTCTCCCACTTCTACGTTTCGACCTGTTCACAGTGCTAATTGGTTCCAGACAGTTGGATTGGACACTTCTATTACATCGATCAAGACCGCCTCGAGTTCAAGAGCTTGTACCCTCAATTTCTAGGATAACGCTTCTGTGATTGTACGCGTATTGTACCAATAAATACCGGGGATGTGTTCGAAATATCATTTCCGACCCATGGCTACCTATAGATACCAGAAGGGAAAGAAATATAGAAAGAAAAAGGGCAAAAAACCTCCCAGTACGTTCTCTTCTCGTTCGTCAACGTCCCTATCACTGATAGATCAATAGCTAAGGCGCGTTCTCGCGTCGAATGGCAGTAGGTCGCGCATTCTGTGTATGATCTCCTCTGACCTTCTCATCTAGGCATCGTGGTCTTCTTCACGGCCACTGTTTCAGGCGTCTATTCGACCCTCCGGGGCAGAAGAGGTTAGATTGGTTTGAGATGAACTAGCGGAGTTTCGCCGGAGATTCAGGAGAAATTAGGCTGGACATATCTTGTTTTTGTATATGCTACTCTTGAAACGTTGACTTGGGAGATTGCTTGAATGCGAAAGCCAAGGCGGGAGAAAAAAAAAAGAAAACGAATTCATGAAACTACGTTTGGAAACCTAACATTGAGGAATCCAACATGGGGTACATGGCTCGAAATTTGAAGTGGATACATGGGTCGGTATTTGCGGTACGTCGACTATCCATACACTACCCGCACAGACTGATCCCTTGAAGGAATTGGACAAGCGACGTCAAGTTCCTCGTGCGCTGGATCTCTGATCTTCAGCGTAATGACCATTCCAGTTCAGAGCGGCGGACCGACTCGTTTGATGCATGACATCTTTGTAGACGAAGTCGGTCGCAAACCAAGCCGCGCCAATTTGATGCCCCAAGCGTTGTACGTCTTTGATGCAATCGAACTGCATCTTATTAGTGTGAGAAGTTGTTTTTTTCTCTCTTCAAGTCAGGGCATGATGTTGTCGCTCCCAGAACAGAATTCGTACACACAACCCTTCATTGACGTCTTCCCTAGCTCCGGATGCGCTCGTTTTTCTTGCGGCGTGTCATTCCTCACTCCCATCACCAGACCGATAATATAGGCATTCCTGTTGCATCTATCGGTCAGTTCATCCGTCCTTTGTGGTTTCCTATTCTGACATTAGAGTTTCGATCTCCTTCACCCATCCACTGTGTTGCATCATACGCCCCTAACCGATTTCTCTTGCGATAACATCAGAACGTACTTCCAAAACAACCTTGACCGTCAAGCACGTCAAAGTGGTGCTTTATGTTATGTTTGGTGAGTTCTCTTCGAGATACCTTTTCTCTAAAGCTTGGGCTAACCATTTACCAGTAGTCGGCGCAACATTCATGACGAATGTGAACTTGGTGTCCTTCGGATGACAAAGAGAAGTTGCTTTCGGAGGGAACGCGTTCTTGGAGAGACTCAGTCGTGCTTACATCTGAACTTCATGTAGTCCTTGTGACATGTATACGAAAAAAAGCGTGCCGAATTGTAGCGAAATATCACCTCTTGAACGTGTCTGGCCTCTCCGTGGCTCAAGGGACCAGTAACCACCTCGGTGGTGAAGCGAACAGACACATATCTCAGATTATTGTATATATTAGGCATCATACGCCTCAAGCCAACTCGAAACGACATCGCTTACAGTAAGGCCTCAACGGTTTTGGTTTTGGTTGCTTAGACTAAATTACCGGCGTGTTTCCAACTCGCTTGTCAATACAGATACACAACCCTCAAAATTTTCATGAGAAAGGATACGAGCCTCGTGCAATTGCTGGTCCCGGCTCCCCAGGTACGAAATTCTTTTATGATCAGGACATTCCATTTATAACGGCCCAGACCAAAGCTCAATTCCCAAGTCAACAAACTCTTCCCAAGCGTACTCAGTGTCTCTCTCGTCATGGCAAAAGGATCTGGTCGCGGTCGTGGTCGTGGTCGTGGTCGTGGTCGCGGTCGCGGTCGCGTTGCATACTCTGAAGCAGGTGGGCTTCGATCACGATCTCCCTTCATTCGTCATTTTAACTTATTAAATTACAGTTCACGAAGAAGATCTAGACGAACAAGGAACTCCTGCTCAGGAACCCCATGCAGGTGAAGCCTCGCCGTTTATCCCCTATGTTCTTGCACTAACTTCAATCACAGAGTCGATACCTCAACAAGCCCCACCCGCAGCTGTTGATGCGCTTTCCGTAGACACGCTGTCCTCCCTAACTCCTTTGAGTATGTGCGCATCGTCTTAGCACCATAATTCAGCTGACACGAGAAGTAGATACGACCCAGTCGTTCAACTTATCTTCGTTGATCGGTAAGTCGCCGCTATTCATATAGTACGCTCTTGCTGAAACTCGACTAGAAACATCTACCCCAGTTCGACCTCGAACTTCGACACAGGCCGTAACGCCAACGCGCCCGCCGACTCCTCGTACTGTGGCACCTGCAGGTCAGAAGAAAAAGAAAACACAGCCTCAGCAAATCCTGCAGAGCGCAACTCCACGGCGTGCACTACCTCTCTGTAAGTGGCATGCATGTTCGTGTTAATCTATCTTGCTCACACTCACTTCATTCCTCAGACCAGCGAACCGGAGAGATCTTGTTTTCAGTAGGACCAATCAGCTATGCTACTCCAAGATCTGCCCTTCGCAGACCTGGCAGTCAGGTTAGAGACACGGGAAATGTTCGATTTGAAGACGATGCCTCTGGCGAGATGTTCAACTTCAGTTCCGGTGATGAAGAGGAAGACGACAACGACAACGACAACGATCGACGGTGTCCTCCTTCACCCTCGCCGATGCCTCGTCACAGCCTTCCTTCACGTTCATCGGTGCCTCCTAGCAGCATAAGTAGTAAGTACATCTCAGGTTTACTAAAGGGCAGGTACTAATAGATCTATCTAGATCCACCTGCTCGAGCTGGTAGCCGAAGGGGTCATACTCAACGCGGTGGACGCAATGGACGTAGGCGAAGAGTCACAGACTTCACACGTACACCACCAAGGGCGACAGCCGGAAAGGGTATGTCCAGGCAACGAGCGAAAACGGCACAAGACGTGTACACGTTCTTCGTGCTGAGAAAAGGCAAACATTGGTGCCGTTTCTGCGTCAGGTGAGTTTCAGTTTGTAGAGCACCTTCCCTCTCACTGACTCAGGAACAGAGAAAAGAACCAGAGCAACGATCCCGACAATTTCGTCGTACAACGTTATAATGAGTCGACCTCGATTTCCAACATGCGGAAGCATCTGCTCAAACACATTGAAGATTGGGTCTCGGAATGTGACAGACTCGGCATTCGGATACAGGCCGAGCTTGTAAAGGAACGCGTCGAGCAATTTCGCGCAGAAAACCACTGCCCGGTGCCTTTGGAATCGCAACCATTGGAGTCCTTCTCGGTCGATGGGTTGCAAGTAATGTTGATGGAGCTGGTCGTGCAAGAGGACTTGGTAAGTCACATGTACCCTTCGCTGCGATCTCATCTCTAATTGTTGTGCAGCCCCTCAGCTTTGTGGAATCTAACCGTCTAGTGCGCCTCATTCTCTACGCGAGGCGAGATATCACCGCCAACCATATACTCGGCCGAACAACTATGCAGAAGTTGATCATCGAATCATGGTATTCGCACATGCACAACTTATACAAGCAGCTCCAGGTATGACGCTTATGCCTCGTTTTTCACGACCTAATCGTTTTTTAGAACGCTATCGGTCTTGTTTCGTTCACTACTGACGGCTGGACGGATATAACGTACTATCCGTTTATGGCCATCACAGCACATTGGGTCGAAGAACATATGGTTACTGAGAAGTCGGCGAAAGGTGAAGCCGAATCTCGCTCAGTTCTTCGATTGAGGAACGAGGTCATTGCGTTTCATGAGGTACCGGTATCACACACTGGTGTTCATCTCGCCGAAATTTTCATACGCCTCTTGACTCGTGTAGGTGTGCTGGAGAAGGTATGTGATCCGCACTGTCTGTAGCTGCAAGGCTAAAATTGTCCCATAGATTGGTTGGGTATCATGCGATAATGCTTCAAATAACGATACGATGCTCGCTCATCTCCACACTCGTCTTGACCTGGCAAGAATAGAGTTTGACAAGTATGAGAATCATATACGGTGAGTAATCTGGTTTGTTCACTGAGCTTAACATGCTGACGCCTAACAATCTGTTAGATGCTTTGCTCACATCCTCCACCTCGGTGTCACTGCCATTCTAGAAGCGATGGACACCAAAGATCTGGCAGCTATATATGCGGAGAGAGATGGCATAAGGCTGCCATCTAGCCACGACGGCCGAATCCTCACCCGAACCAGAGGAATGGTTCGCGAGGTAAGCCTGTTTCTTTCATGCGGTACAGCCAAGTCTGACTCCCAAAAGTGCAGAGCATCTAGCCAACGACGTATCACTTTCGCTAATATCGTCAGGGCCGCACGAGACGGGCAGGAGCTCACTCTTGTCAGAGATATCCCAAATAGATGGTCGTCTGCCCATAATATGCTCTGGAGATCGTTGGAGCTCAGACCGGTAAGTACTCCGCTTCCCGATTTCCGTTTTGCTTTCGGCTTAATCCTCGCGTAAAAGCAACTTGAACAGTTTCAGACCGATCCAGTTCACGGCCGAGAGGTTAGTCCCGCCATTTTACGGCGTTATGAGTGGGAAGCCTTGGAAAAATGTGAACAGGTGCTCAGGGTACGTAGCAATTGGCATCGTGTTTCGGACTATACTAATATTTATTCAGGTTCCTCATGCGTTCCAGCACTTCCTTTCGAGAGAGGATTCACCATCTCTTGCATACGCAATTCCCGCCTTTCACGCAGTCATAGAGGCGTGGCAAGAGCAACAAGCGCAATACCCGGAATTGGAAGAGGTCATAGAACCTGGCATCGTGAAGCTGAAAGATTACCTCGACAAGATAGATAATGTCCCGGCATACTTCCTCTCGATGAGTAAGCCGTGTTCTCGTCTGTTATCTATGTTCTCAGTGTTCGTTTGCAGTTATCAACCCCGACGTAAAATTCGAGTGGATCGATCGCAACCTTCCTTTCCGAAAGACGTTCATCATGCGGGCGCTATATGGCCAGGTTGGTTCCTCAATTGTATCTAAATGAACGTAACTGACTTTGTTTCAGTTACGAAAGAGGCGATCGTCGGCGTCGCAAGCACCCCCACCACCATCCGAACGGACTAGACGGCACACCCGACCCGTTCACGACGACGACTGGGCATTGGGTGTACTCGGAATGAGAAAGTCTCAACAACAAGGTCCTCCATCTGATGGAAGCGTAGAGGCCGAAGTCGAGGCCTACCTCAACGATCCTACCCCAGTACCAGAGGGGAAAAGGGGGCTGTTAAGATATTGGCAGGTAGGCATCTGTTCTTTGCATCATAGTCAACACCGACTAACCTGTTTTCGCGACTAGATGAAGCGGGCAACTTATCCAACCTTGTTTAAACTTGCTGTGGACCTTCTCCCCGTTCAAGGCACATCTTTACCATGTGAACGGTTATTCTCCGCAGCTCGACGCACGAAAACCGATACTCGCACTCGTATCAGCAACGAGGCAATGGAGGCCACACAGTGCCTCAAACATTCGGGGAAGCAGGAAGGTTCGGACATGCAGGAAGGTTCGGGTATACATATGACTGAACACCTCTCCCTCTCTGCTGACATGAGGGATCTGGAAGAGATCTTGAGAAGAGAGGAGGAGCACGTTCTGGAGACTGATGATATCGATGCGTTTGTCGCTAGTTTGGGACAGTTGTCGTTTACGGGTGCATAACAAGGACACCTCTTGCCATGTATTATACACATATTTCTTGCAGTAACACCTATGTGTTTCGTTGGGCGCTTTTTTCGGCGCCTTGCCCTTTTTGGACTTGGCCGAAGTAATAATCTCGTCCTTCTATAGATTTACCTTTGGTGTCCCTCTTCATCTTTTCCTGCGTGCAACTCGTTGTCACGAAAGGGTGATAATCGACGGTCCGTATCAAACGAAAACTTGTCGGGTCAGGACAAGCAGAGTCAATAGAAATCTTACAGGTAAGTTATTATTTGGGCCTCGCAACGCCGGTGAAATTTACCTATAATCGTATAGCCTCAATGAAGCTTTCATCCCGTTTATGATTTTTCCTACTCGCGGATATTCTTCTCTTGAATCCTCGATCGTATATGGACATGGTCACAGGCCGAATTTTGACCCAATTTTTTGTTACGCTCGTTCACTGTACTCGCTCAGAACTCGCAATTTTTGGTCCATAGTCATCACCAGCTTCTTTTGGGCTAACCTTCGGGGACGCTCGTCTGCTCTATCCCACTTACGTCGTGCCCCTTCACGATCCTCTCCAATTGAATGTGCGTACCACATACGCTCAAGACTTTCATTGTGGTCGTTTCTGGCGCTCAGTCAACAGCAATCTTCTGCACTCGCTCTCGCCCTCACAACGATTATATCCTTACCTTGCCTCAGCCAAATGTGAGTGTTGCATGCTTTTTGTTCAAGGGCCAATTTTGATGGCTTCTCTTGCTTAGTCGTCATCAGCTCTCTTTGGACACAACTTCATCCAACTTCATCCAACTTCATCCTCTGTCCTGCCTTTCTTCCCCATGGTCTCTCTTGTGCTTGTGGCCTCCTCAGCCATCTTCAGGAACAGAGGCCTATCTCTCCTCAGCCAACTTCTTGACTTTTTTCAGATACTAGGAAAATTGGTCCTATTGTAAGTGCTCAATCTTTCTACAATGAATCTTTTCTAATCATTTTCAGCGCACTTTTTCATCCAACCATATTTTGGCGCCGATTCGGACTGTCATACACCATCTGCCGTTCCCTCAACTCCGCCGGATGGGCTATTTTCGAGGCAAAAGTACGCGCGCCACTCCATGACCACGAAGGACCCGGTTTCGTGTATGCATTCCGAGTCGACGACCAGCTGAATGCAATCCAACAAACCAAGATTGGTTGTACCGTCAATATCCTCTTAACTTGGAACCGGAGCAAGGCGCATCTCGCGCGTTTCGTTGTCAGGCCTGTCTCAGCGAATTCCGTTCGCTATCATTACAAAACCGGTCAGTGTCATCCTTCTCCGGTTCATATTCATACTAACGCCCGAAAAGAAACCCTCGTACACCTGCTTTTCAGCCAGCACCGGGCCGTAGGACATTGCATTGAGCCTACATGTAAGTCCTCCTTCATCTCCATATTTACTCGCTCATTCCTCGCAGGCAATACCTCTCACAGGGAATATTTCGTCCTTGCCGACAATTTGCAGGACCAAATTCACGATATCGTCGCCATTGTCGACGCGTTTTTGACCGTATACCGACGAGCTTAGGGTACAGTTTCTTGTTCTTGTCTTTTTCTAGTTACACAGTTTTGTATCTACGTATATTCGTACCGTGTTCAAGTCATATATATATAATTTTACTACAGTATAAAATTGAAGGGCTAAGCCTCAGGCTTAACCGCTCCGAAACCGTTCAAGGAGCCGAACCGGCATCCTTAGACGGTTCCGAACCATGAGCCTTGCCAACGCTCGACAGGCGAGCGTTGAGCGAGCCTAGCCGCGCCGATGGCACCACTACACCCATTGCGTATAAAGATCTCTGGTTATGAACAATCGATCACCAGATTTGGTGTCGGTGCTCTGTGCATGATCTTCCAGGAACTACAGAGATGTGAAATGTTGGAGTTTGATGGGGATTGGACGATGCTTGCCCGATTTGTGCCATGCACTACAGCGCTCAGCTTTCCGCAGCTACGTTCCTTCACAGCATCCGCTTGTCTGGGTGAACTGGTACAGGGAATTGGCCTCGTATCTCCGATCCTGCGTTGGTTTACCTATGCACTACAGAATGCGCCGAGACTTGTGGATGTCAGAGTGGAACTACCCAAGATCGGCATTCCAAATGTTCTTCCTTACCGCCAACTTACCGTCATTCGCGTTCACACTTTAAAAGTCGCCCAAGTTACCCACATTCTCTGGCTATGCCCAAATCTGAAGGAACTGGAGGTGGACATACTTATGCCCAACCAAGCAGATTTTGCACACGGTGCTATCCTGCACTCAAATTTGCAGAGGCTCACAATACGCAGTCACCTAAATTGGCTCGCCGACTTTACCAGATCACTTGCATTACATGCTTTGCCAGTGTTGAGGGTCTTTAGGTTGGAAATCATACCCGACCAAACGCTCGTATATCCTCGACTCCCTTCATCCTTCTTTACAATGATGCGAAATCTGCTGTCATTGGAAGAATTCAGGTTGGATTCCGGGCTACTTTGTATGCACCAAACATGGTGCACGGACATACTTGAACTCTGTCCCAATATACGGTCCCTGGAGATCGATATCGAGCCGGGCAATGACAGCGAATACATTCTACATCTTATCCAAAACCTCACTATCCGAAGCGCACCATCCCGGACCTCAGCGCCAGCCTTTGCACCCAAACTTACGAGTCTCCATTTGGTAGAGTTTGACACATATATCAGACCGACCTACATTTTTGCTTTTCTTGACATGGTTGAATCCAGGCGAGATGGTGCTCCTGGAATCGCTTTTGAAAGGTTAGCAAAGGCGGAGCTTCGTTTCACAACGCGACTGGACAATGACCGAATATTGCATTGCTGCATCTCCGATCCTTTGATTCGACAGAGGATCAAGCTACTCTCCGAGGGTGGTATAGAGTGCTCGATAGGGACACTATACCGAAAAACACTAGCACACATTGCATTGCCATCTTGAATAACCCTTTGTTGAAAGAGTGCTTGGTTTCATGGCATCCTGTATTGGAATATCTAGATCTATACTGGATTTGTAGTGTATTGACAAACAACTGTTGAACGTTGACAATGAATACCATGCTGAAGCGTCTTGGAATTATATTCATAATGAGAACTCGATGCGAACCGTTAAAATACATGGTTTTTTTTGACGTACCTTTCATATTTATTTTTGCTTGATTTCCAGTGCCCGAGAAGAAGAGGATGGTGGTGGTATTGGTCTGAGTCAGACCGCGACTTGCTTTCTCCCATCGTTCACCAAGATCCACGAAACACCAAACTCAGCGTTTCGGGACGACGCTATCATTTTATTTGCTCAATGAGATATGTTCAAGATAATCGAAGATTCAAGGGACTTTTGGGGAGATAGCTGGGAGCTCTTTCGTCGGTGGTCCAGGGCCCTTCGGTTTGGTTCTAGGTGAGTCGCTCGCATTGCGATATTCACGGTTCTCATCGGCCCAGCTACAGGAGTATTTCAATTCAGCTTTGGTTAACGTTCCGACCTCACCCACCTCGCAAATGGAGAAGATGCTCACCGTTCACCTGCAAGCCCATTCCAACCCAGAACGTGCTCTTGCACTATGTACACCGTACGAACTTTGCTTCGGCATCTAAACAGCTATCACTTCCGCCTGCTATCGAATTTGACGGGTTTTCGGGAAAGCTCACGACGTCGCTGATAGTTTGGCGAACCAGCAGATACATCCACCGGTACAGGATATATTTCCTTGGATACCTCAAGCAAGGCCTTCATCATAGTCAAAACCGGCTCACCGTCACCTATCCAGACAAACCTAGACCCAACGATATAGAAGGAAGACTCCATCTGCGGGCGAGGCATATCCGTATAACGAGCGGTTTAACGATACGCTATGCGGACTAGCACCTGCGTATCATTCTCCAGGTAAGTTTGTGGGTCCGACTGGAATAGATGGATACTGGCTTAATTCTGCCGACGATGGTTTCTTCTTTAATGCTATTGGCGTTCAAGCTCGCGCTATCTTGCAGGGACAGAGTCTACCGGACGATATCTGCAACAATGGCTGATACACCTTTGGAGTTGCTGTACAGTGGTAACTTGGGGGAGCTACGGGAGGTTAAAGGGTGCGTTGATTCTGACAATGTGATGTGATGTTAAAAGATCCAGGGAGTTATCTTACATCCCTTTCTTTCTTCTCCAATGGGCCCTTCCGAGTCGTCATAAAATCTGGAGTCATCACCCTTTTGCGCGTTTTTTAACCTCTCGCTCTTGTGTAATCTTTACAGGTTTCGTTCTTTTGTCCCTATAATGTTATTCAGAATAAGTGTCTACAAGTAATACTTCAGATATTTAGAGTCTGCTCCGTCTGCTAAATTATCAGGTCTTGGAATTCTGGAGAAGCCAGGCCTGTGGGAACTTGCGTGTTGGACGTCGAACACGTGCACACGGGTTGTCTTCAACTCGTACCACCACTGCCCACGGACGTTCCTGCTATAGTACTACTCATACAGGTAAAACTTTCGCGATAGGTGGATCTTTCATTCGTGGTGTTGACTCTATATCGTCAGACCTGATCCGTATTCGATAACTCCGCCAACAATCCCATCGACTGCTCACCATCGATTCCGATTAGCCACTCGAACCAGTGCTCGTGAATAGGATATATACCCTCGAATACTAGAGTAATCTGTTCCTGCTATGCATCGGATCAGAAGAGCTATTATCCATTTAACCAATCCACCTTGCATACGGTAAGTTCTTTACCTCGAGCAAATTTATGGATTTTGAGTTGACAGGCGTCGGTTCCTAGCAATAACATGGCCCAGATGGCATTTTGTAATGAAGACGACGCTTCTGTGGATGATCCAACATCATCAGCCCTCGCTCTGACTGGACAGGTCGCTCAAGAACATTCCCTACTTCCACCGGTAGAGAGAATACCCACGGAGATTCTTGACACGATTTTCACGATTGTTCACGAATCTTCCGAGTATTCCTTAACTTTGCATGAAGACACGGAATTCTACTCGCTATCCCTTCCGCTATCCCAAGTGTGCTCTCGCTGGCGAAGGATAGCCCATTCGCGGCCCAGTCTGTGGGCATCCATTTTTATTGACGTAGGTCGTGTTCGTAGGAAGACTCGACACATCGTAAAGCTTCACCTTGGAAAGGCGGGCTCGCACCCATTGCGCATAAAGCTTTATGTCTGGCCAAATGTGTTGAGATCAACCTTTGGCTCTGACGTTCTGGGGATGATCATTCCAGAATTACAGAGATGCGAAGAGTTCGTGTTCTATGGGGACTGGTTAGTGCTTGCTAAGACCGCGCACTGCGATAGTTCCTTCGCCTTTCCTCACCTACAAGCCTTGTCCATGGATGTTCCCTCGAGTGCAGTGGTAGAAACAATGGAATCGGTAACTCCTGACTTTCGTTGGTTTTCGCGCGCCCTGAAAAATGCACCCAAGCTAGTGACGGTGGTATCACCCGCATTTGTCGACTCGGAAGTTCTTCCCTTCCACCAACTCACGACCGTTCAATATAGCAATCCATTGGAAGTTGCTCAAATGGCCCGTCTCCTCCTCTCCTGCCCGAATCTGAAGAACCTGGAGGTTAGCTCACTTCGAGTCGGTTTTCCACCACCGGATATTGTCGTTCATTCGTCGCTGCGAAAACTCACAATACACCCCCACCCGGATTGGCTCGTCGAGATTGCGAGCCCACTCGCGCAATTTTCGTTACCCGCGTTGGAAATGTTCACGTTGAAGATATCGAGCACCGATTGTCTGGATACAGGTCTTACTTCAGCTGTCATTGCAACTATCCAATGCTTTTCTGCATCGTTGCGGAAATTGGTGCTGATAGTAGGGTCTCTGAACATAGGCCGAACATTATTCAGGGACGTTCTTCAAATCTGTCCCAATTTGTATTGTTTTGGATTCGAGGTCTACGCTATACGTGACACGAAGGATGACAGTGGATCAGAAAATGGAATCCTCCGTCTCATCCAAGATCTCACAATCACAGACACATCTCAAGCATCCCTAGCCCCCAAACTCGTGGAACTTTGTCTGTTCGAGTACGACTCCCCCATGAGAGCCGAGTATGCCACTGCGTTCTTGGATATGGTCGAGTCTAGGAGTGGGGGGATTGGAGTTGCCAGGTTGACGGATGCAGAGTTCACGTACACATCTAGTAAACTGGTTGCTCAACCTGAGTTAGAACGTATCGACAGCAGCGTATCTGATTCCTCGATTGCGGAGAGGATCAAAAAACTCTCTCTGAAGGGAATACGGTGCGCAATTGGTGCTATTGGTACATGACAATAATCATATTCTTTCAAGTTTTCCCTCGCTGCCAATAGCGAGTAAGCGAACTGTAACTACGACGAGAAACAGCACATGTACATATACTGTATACATCTTGACTCTGACAGAACTGCTTCTCCACAGAACATGGTGGTTGAGGAGCCTACAATCCAATTCGGCCGATTCTTCACGTCCCTACCATCCTTTGTTTAGGACCAGAAAACAAGTCCCCAAAATCCCGTTCGTGAGTGGGATAAACAGGTTATCGTTCGAAGGTTTATCTTGTCCTGGAACACACAATCACGGTTCCCGTGAGCACCCGGACATTGGCTAGTGGTGTAAAGATCGAGGTTGGTAGTATTCCGAGTACCCTGCAGTGAATTTGTAGTGTATCGACGAACGCCTGTTAACGTTTCGACGTCGAATACCGCTGCGTATCCACAATCGATGCTTCTTGACGTACCTTGCGTGCTGGATCCTAGTATCTGGCGACGAGGAAATGATCATGGTGGTATTGGTCCGAGTCACGTCGACGCGACCTTGCTCTGAGTCTCTCCCTTCACCACACCTTCAACACACAGATTCGCAGCGACAGGCCTCGAACTCAGAGCTCAGCTTTTCGAGATACGACAGTCATTTCAGTTCAACGTTCCGCTTTGATTACTCCTCGAATGTCTGGTACTCGATGATACAGTCTCGGCTATTCTGAATCTGAAGAGGGATATTTGCTGGTTCTCGATGAGAAAGATCGCCAGAACATTCCTCGTTCTTCATTCTGTGTACTGCGGTGCGTTATTGGAGGGAATGGTTTACATCTATGATCCTGACGCACTGTCCCCAGTTTCAGCCCCTCATCAAGTTCGGTCTTCATACTCTAGAATTCACCTTGAATTCCAGCAGCGGTCTCTGTTCCACATCTCACTCAACAATCGAAATGAACACCCTGAAGTCTTCGATTTCTAGCTCAAGTTTCCTCGAATCATGCACGAGATCCTAGCACGCAAATTTGGGTATAAAAACCGACCACTCAAGACCACAAATCTCCAGTCAACGACTCGATTCAGTCTTCAAACCCACTCGCAGACCTTTCAACCACCATGCACTTCTCTGCTCGTCGCTCTCGCTCTTCCTACTGCTGTCGTCGTCGCAGGTCCCGTTCCTCAGTGCACCTGCCCTCCACCTCCACCTCCTACGCATACCACGCCACCACCACCGCCTCCTCCTCCCCCTACGCACACCACTACCAACCCACCGCCACCACCTCCTACTAATACACCTACACCCCCGCCTCCGCCACCTAGCGGTCCTGTGTGTAGCAGTAGAGGCAAGGCGTACTGCTGTAATGGCGGCATTGCAAATTGTTTGTTGAGTGATACTTGGTGCGTTCCTCTCATACTCCAGAGGAACGCGCGAGATTGATTGTTCTTTCCTCACAGTAACTCTAGCGATGTTTACTGCTGCAAGAATGAGAATAATCAGAGTACGTTTGGTTTATTGCTTTCATGCGAGTATGCGCTGACTCGTGGAATTTCAGACGGCGTGATCAATGTCAACGCAGACAACTGTCAACAGGCTAACCTTGGAGGATTGACTGGTACCATTACTGGCCTGTTATCTGGAGTCCTCGGAGGTGTTGAAGGACTTGTGGATGGCCTTTTGTAAACTTGGGTCGTTCATTGCAGACATTACATTTCTTGGCATTTTTGTAACGATTTTGTAACGCGTGTAACGATCATTGTCAATCTAAGTATGTATCTCGATTCTCACTTTACACGACACCAACATGACACCGATGCTCCGACTTCTTTTGCTACTTCCGCTACTCCCAAACCACCTCTCCGTCGGGAGCAAGATTTGCAGAGCTCAAATTTCAACACGATGGGCCGTTTCTAAAGTAGTCCCGAATAGGCAGTCTGCCTTTAACGACGATTTAAGGGCTTTGGGAGTAGTGTTGGTTGGAAGGCACTGAGTAGAGCATTCAGGATTCTCGTCAGGCGATGTAGTAGTGAGTCGTCTCTGAACATGTCTCTTCTAAGCTTACCTTGTATTTCGACAGTGCTTTCACGACACTCTGCAATTCACATCCCCATTGTCTCGAAACACCTAAATCTCAAGCATGTTCATTGCGACAATGTTCCAACTCCCCGCCTTTGGGCGAAACATAGTATCGAGCTCAAGAATGAAGATGTCCGAATGGCGCACAGTGCACTTCCAGAACGCTCTCGTACCACGACCATATTGAACGAGTCTTGCTTCTCTAGTACCGACTCCTTCCGTATGCCTCTCTACAACAACCCCAATCCGTTTGGGATCTTAGCACTCGCACTGTTGTTCTGTGGTCCAAGCTGCGTTTGCTAAAAGGGCGGAAGACTGGTGTTGGATATTTGTTGGCCATTGAACAAATTCAGTACTCAGAGATCACGTCCGGTCCTCAACGTCAACGCCCACATCATATGTAAGTTCCTTGTTACTCGCCCCCGGCATACGAACAAATATATTGTCCTCTAGTTGCTGTCATTGTCAACTTGCGCTCAACTTCCGACTGCTGTGTGGACACAGCTTTGGGACGAACATGTGTTCTATCCCTACAAGCGTCTTGTCCCTCAACCACCACCGTCTCTCTCATGTCACTCGAAAGGTGCTCCAACTTTACTATCAACGGCGGAGCTTTCACCGCTATCACAGGCCTTGTGCACAACCTCGTAATGGAACGGCCTGATATTGAAGAGGAAGAGGAGGGCCCAAAAGTTTTGGCTCAGGTGCGTTGATCAAGTGTTGCAGGTTAGTATGCAAGCTAATGATCGTGTATTTTAGTATCAGGAGCTCAAGGCGGGACAAATTTATCTTAAACGAAAGATTACAGTATCCACAGTTTGGGAGTGTGACACTGCAGGGTGGAGAAGACTTGATGCACAACGAACATTTCATATTGCTACTATCGGGGATAGAGAGCGCGAGTTCTTGTATGTTTCATACAGTGGCCCTGATGCTCTCCAGGTCAGGATACTATTTCTCATTGTGTTATAGTACTTTGTTGATCGATCCTCTTCTCTATAGGTCTACCGAAAGGATATCGAAACCTTTGCAACAGTCAAGTGAGACATCATGTATATCGTTAGATTTTCGTCTAGTACTAATGGTTGTAGGGATATCAATTACGCCCAGCTGTTTGGATACATTAACTGGAGTGCGTCTCCGGCACTTGTTTTCTACGATGGTGAGGTCAACGGATCTTCTCCGCTATTCAAACGTGTTTAACTGAGTCCACCATACAGCACTTGTACCCGTTTCGCGCGTATTTGAACAAAACGGCTTCCCGTGTATATTGGAATTCTATCTTTGCTATGTACGGCGAATCTTTATCCTTTCTTCTTCGTTCTGACCGTCTTTTTTTATAGTCAGCAATAACGCAAGGGCTAGATGCGCGAACAGTATGTCAACTTCTCATAAGACCGATCTAATTCTCACAGCTGATATTTTAGATGTTTTGTGAGCTATGGACCGACCCCAGAAATGGCATGCTACACACAGGTCCCTATGTCGCCGATTCATCCAACTTGAATTACTTGGTCGGGTCTTGGCCAAATCTTGTACCTCCCAGTAGCGATCATCACTTCCTGGACCTCCAGGCGTATACCAAAACTAGCACTCTCTTTGAATACCTCATTGGAATCCTTCCCATACACAATGTCGTTGAAGGAATCCGTGGATCCAACAAAGGAACCTCAGAGTGGCCAAGCAACCAAGACACTAAATTCCTCCTCTCATCCCTTCCTGGCACGATTTATCACAGAACCTCTCGAGAGGTCATCGCTCGATACCTGGGCGACAGAGAGAAATGGTTTTATCGCCCTTGGGAGGAGCATCTTGAGGTACCAGATCCCGTACGAGAGAATACGTTCATGATGGATGATGGTTCAGTGAAGTACATTTGAAATTGCGTCGAACCGGTTCCCTGGGCTGATCGGGATACAGGTTCATGTTGAATCCAGTCGACATTGCTGGCCTCGAGTCGCTTTGGTTGTATTACACTTTGCGACCCGTGAGCCCATTGAATTCCCTTGCGGATTCATGGATGTCGCAGGCAAATGCTATTTTCAGTCAGCTTGGGATTGTGGAGAATGAATGGGGGGAATATTGTGAGTTGATCGTGTTTCCTGCTCAGGCGCGAATATTGATTCGTATATGGTAGCCACCCTCGATAACGTTTGGCTATATTTTGAACTCGAAGAGAATGAGGAAGCATCGCATACCGACATCCCCACGCTGGCAACGCCGATATACCTCTTCATTCCACCGATTCCTCGTCCCAGTGATAATGAAGAAAAGTGGGACGCATGGCTGGAAGGGAGGAAGTATTACTGGTCGTTTGATCTCTCTGGGAAAGATAAGATACCAGAGGATGAGTGGCTGCGGTTAGGACTTCCCCTGTTCAAGTCGTCCATCATTGTGTTACATCGATGGTGGGATAGCGACGTTTACGACGCGATCCAGATGGTCAATCGTCATCAAGGCTGTAATCCCGTATCAATGGAGCTTGCAGTATCTTTGAAACACTCGATACTTGAGGTTGCTGGTAGAAATACGCGGTTTGAAGAGGTTCAGGGTGATGGTGAGCTTGTTTTTCTTTTTTTTTGTCCTGCCATCTCTGACGCAGGATATTCTCAAGATGAGGTCTTGGCTAACGGTGCTGGCGCCGGATCGCCCCTGCCATTCGAGATTAGGTCGACCTTTGAAGACAGGATTCGATGGATACGAGCGTACCGTTCATTGTTCTCTGGACATTCAGGAACATCATCAAACGACCAGTGCCCATTGCCGAACATGCTAGATGTTTTGGATGTTGATTGATGCAAAAGTACAGTACGCTATGTCTTGAAGTAGTTTCAGTGACTCGGACTCAACATTTTCGCTATCATTGACCGCTGGCTACATCTCTTGTTAATGATATACAACGGTGAAATTTCCAACGTTAACAATTATCCTGCGTGTTTTGATTAGAGATCAACGAACATGTCGTTGAACGAGAATAATAATGCCCTGGCATACTATCATGTGTCCGCAGCTGCTCATATTTTAGGCGCATCATTCATTCACAACTCATTCACTACCACCAACATGTCTAGTTCTTCGTAGGCCTGTGACCGACCCCTACGTGACGCGCAAGCGGAGTACGTAGGGGCCTGTCGAATTGGCAAAGATTTGGCTGAGGACATTTTAGGAATTTGCCGAACCGAAACAATCCTTATTGGGAAAGCAATGTGTCAAATGTGATGACAAGATCACAAGCGCTCAGAGGCGCCTATCCACTGGAAGAGATTTATTACAGGGATTTTTGCGTTTCTCAACACACATGCAGCGTTGGATACTAGTATAAGGCTCAGTCTACCCACATAGTATGTGAGCTTATGTGAAAACGTGCTAAATAAACGAATTGGCAGGGTGGTATAGCGAAGATGACTAGTAACCGACTTAGCTGGAGTCTTAGGGAGACCGTAAAAGTGAAAGCGGATCATAAAAATCAGTCAAAATACTTTCCAAACCAGTAGATTGCTATTTTCCTAACATCCAAAGGGTTGAAGAGGCAGGAAAACATAAATCGAGATAGAATATGCTTGCAGCCAATTACGCTGACGTAAAAAGAGATGACCGATGACGTGAAACCTATGACATTACCGACCAAAAAAGGATTGTTTGGGCTCCGGCAAATCCCTAACATGTCCTCAGCCAATTCAAACCCAGATCGACAGGTCCCTAAGTACATAGAGGGTATCCACGAAAAAAAAACCTGAGGGTACGCCCAAGGGTATTGGAAATTGGCCCACGGGTACGTACCCCCCGGTTCGACGGGTATTCAGGGTGCGGAAGCACAAAGGGAAGCTGTGCGTGTTTGTCCACAGCTTCCACTCGCGGCCACCTGACGTTCTCCACGTCCGTTTTACCGAGGCTCATTGTCTCTCCTATTCTGGGAGACAATCGCGTCGCGTGAACTTCGAGAGATTAGATAGATTGTTTGAATTAGACCCCTGCTGTACTTCACCACCTCTAAGCTGAATTCCTCAATAAGTATCTATTTCACGCTTCCTTCACATTGAGAAAAACATCGTCGCGTTCAGAGGAATAACAATGCATGGTACAGCAATCGAGATACAATCTTGACTGTGAGTCATAGAACAGTCCTTGTCCACACACAAGTCTTAGCCTTCGGCCACGATCTTAGAGAACAATGAACTCGCCCGCGCAGCGACGGTTCACTTTCATGTCCCCATTGTCTCCGCCAGGCATGAAGCAGAGGATAAGAAGAATGTCAGGAGAAGGTGACCTGTCCCTCCTTGCCAATAACACCTTCACCTTTCGTCTCGGTGCAATGAACCCAACCTCCGCACCCCACATCGACTACTTTCCCAATGACCCCAACGCGTTCACTCCCTTTCAATCGACAGACTTCATCCCTAATGTCCCACATACACCTGCTCTAGCCAACCCCGACACATTACCCAGCCATCCAACTGCTCGTGAAGTGCTCATTCTCGAGGCCCATCGGAACCGTCTGGATACAGAGAGTCAGATGGAGGACCGAGGCAATACAGCGACCTCGTACGAACGCCACTTCAAAGCCTACAAGGAATGGTGGATCCATGATCAACGGCGGCGCAAAGAAGAAGATTCTAGTTGGGAGGTACAGGAAGCCGAGCCTATCACTGCAGCCAAGGCAGCGTTGTTCTTGAAACACGAGACTACTCGTAACAAGGTGTGTTATCAATGCCTGTTTCATCCATGTCAGTAATCTCACTCGATCTCTTCGATACAGAAAACACGCAATGGTGTCGAGATAGAGAATAGCTCGTTAGGAAGATGGCACGTGAAACAGTGCATCTCTGCGCTGGAAAAACGTCGAACTCAGATGGAATATCAATATCGTCATGTCCCTGATGCACAAAGGAGACTTAGAGATGATATTATGATACGCACAATCGAAGCCAGTGCCAATGCCGACGAGACCGTACGGATGGAAAAGGCACATGCACTTAAAGCAAATGGGACCACTGCCGGTGAGCTTTGTGATCTGTCGCATTAGGAGTCATATTCAAATCTTGTACATTAGATACTTACACTACAGAGGAGCTTCTACGAGCGGCCAACAGTTGCCTGTTCAAGGACGGCCAGGACAAAACTGTTGCCAAGAGCCTGCGTAACCGGGCGATTTTCTTGCTGCCGCTGTGCAATCTGTTTCGCGGAGATAGTCTACGGAACACTCAGCTTTCTGATCTATTCTTTCAGAAGGTCCCAAACCCTTACCTTGTGAACCTGTACGAGGGAGGCCAGTTCACTGATACACATCAGATAGAGGTACGTGGAACCGGTTCAGCTCGAATGGTTATCTAGGCTTGACGTTCATCGTTCTAGGTTCTTAAGATCCTTGTAGATCAAGCCAAGCATAATCACAATGGTCGAGTCGAAGAGAACGGTTTAATACGCCACCAACTTGTCGAGCTATGTGGTTATGGTGCAATAGCGATGCACCTCTTTGGGCGTTTTCATATTTCCAAGGAAAACCCCCCCGCGTTTGAGCCTATATTGGACTGTGAAGCCGCCGGTGAATATGGTCGACGCCCTTGGTATAGCTGGTACCTATTTCCTGCAAAGGACGGTCCACAATATGAGATGAGTTATACCAGTACGTCAGTCAGTAAACTCTCACCTTCATAGTCTTATCAATTCAACAGCTCACAGCGATATAATCCGCAAGCTTCATGTTGATAACGACATCCATCTCTCCAAGGTTACCCATGCCGGTCGCGTCTACGGCGCTTATAACGCCAGGCAGTGGGCAGCGTCAGAAGCAGCCACGAAGGCCATTGGTGGCTGGAACGAGTCCGGATCGTTCAAGGGTTGTTACGACCGTGAAGTACCCTTAGAAGGTATGCTCGCAGCGGCGTCGTTTAACGCACAACGACCCGAAAAACATTCCTTGCCCCGAGGGCAGCTCAATCCGCCCGATACCATTCTCCGAAGGATCCTGCCCTGGATTGAGGAGGAACAATCCAAATATGCACAACGTATTCGTAGGAACCCCCGACGCGAGTCTGACAAAGCACTTGAGGGCCTTCTCCGTCTCCTCGTCAATTTGCGTCGCGTTCTTGCCCAGGACCTTGCTGTGATGTACACACGAAACCCCACTTTCCCCATCTTCCGATACGCGCCATTTGATTCGCTGGAGTTTCGTCAATTTGCTGAGGAATCCAAGGAGACACTTGCACGGGCCAGCGAGGAAGCTCGCATGAAGCTGCAAGATCTACCTGAGGACATTTCGTCACGAGTACGGGGATTCATTGAAAATGAGGCTGCAAAGTCACAGAGCCATCAAGCTACGGTTGAGAGAGAAATTGGGAAGATCAAAGACGCCATGCAGACCATGACCAACACTGTGACGGTTAACTCTTCACTTCGTCGAGCGAAACGGAAGCTGGACCTTGAACCCTCTATTCGGAGGCAAACAGGTACCTCGAAGACGAAGAAGTGCAGAGTGGACAATGATGTGTCCACAACTGAACCTTCGACATTTGTAGGATCATCTGCGCCTGTGGAAGATCCACCTGCGGCCCCTCCTCCGACGCCGTTCACCCAACTGACAACACCGGAACCAGCACCTGCATCTGCAACCAATGCCACAAGTTCTCTACCTCAGCCTGTTTTTGGCCTGGCGTACTTCACGACAGACTATGACAGGAACATTGTGACACTCACCCCTGACAACTTCTCAAAGAAGCAGCGAGAGGTCATGGATGAAATCGTTCAGAGGTTCCGGGATAAGGTGTCCAGACATGGCTGGGATTGGATATGGGGGGAGAACGACTGGGTACCGCGATATGCGTTCTCAGAAGTGAACGATTGCGAGGGCATTTGGCAGGAGTGGATAACAGGAGTGGAAGGGAGGCTTTCGTTTCAAGAGCTGGAGAGTCGCTGGTCAGGAACGTGGAAGACCAGTCGATCTCTGAAGAACGAAGCTAGTCGGCGAAGGAAACTCATCAGTCTAATCGAAACATTGAAAGCCAAGCCAAACTGGGACGTACCTCTAGTACTTCGGTTCCTCAACGACCGTTACACCATAGATCCCAAGTCGAAGGTGAAGGATTCTGCGTCCAATATCAAGTATCTCGTATCGGTCGGCAATTTCTGTCGGTGGTTGCAAAAGAAGGATGGCTCCGCATTTGACAGCGTCGTAGAGGCGTCCAACTCGTATCCTCGAAGGGTCTGACTCTTCTGGATGATGCCTTTCATCTCCGAGGTCGTGCTGAGCAGCGCCAGCCTGCAAGTATAACGTATCAGCATCTTTCTTTGGTTGAATGGAGTGGGACAAAATTATAGGAATCAGTGGTTTTTCTCGTGGCTGAGTACTCTCACAGGCAAGCTCATAATAGTTTCATTATATTCAAGTATTCTTTTACGTTCTATGTACTAATTGACATTGCAAACTTACCTGAGTTGAGTGATATGAGAGTCGTTAAGAAAGGGAGAAAGAGTTCTCACGACGGACAGGCGGCAGATTTGGTTCCGCGGAATCAAGCAAAGTTCTACAGAAGGAAAGAGTCCAGAGCCTAGGTCTGTTTGGCCCTCGGGCTAGTCGGAGGAATGTGCCAAACAGACCCAAGTTCTGGACTCTTTCCATTTGTAGAACTTTGCTTGATTCCGTGGAGGCAAGGTGCCGCGCGTCCCGGTGTGGGAACCCTTTTCTCTCTTCCTCAAAACCATCATCAAGGCGCTGGGTAAGTCATAATCCTCGTAGTGTAGAGTAGAAATAACCCAATAATGAGCACAATTAATATAAGACAACGATTCTCGAACATGTACTCTGAAAGAAAGATACCAAAAAGCCACAAAAAGTGGATGATAGGCGGCGATAAACCTCCGAGAAAGACTGGGAGGTTCAAAGTCGTCGTCTACTCGTCGTCTGTGCATGCTCTACGTCCTCATCCTACGGTCTCAAAGGTCTAAACTTGCGCTGACCATTACCTCTCATAGATTCGTCTACAAACACTCTTGACTGAGGCTTTTCGAACCATGTTTTAAGGCATTTCATTAACGGTTAGTCCTTCTGCACTGCGTATACTCATCTATTAAGATCTCGAGTAGGTCTTCCATTAAATGGCACTGCAGAGCTTCCTGGACGTCGAAGCGAGAGAAGACAGCGACGAAGAGGAATGGAGTTCTGATGAGGTGGGGGATACCGAACCTTGTGGTATGTCTAACGTCTTCTGTATGACAGTCGGAGTGCTTACAGCGGTTCATTGCAAAAGATCGCGTTGGGATTGAAGAGGATGATGCAGATCCTGGACAAACAAGAAGACCTTTGAAGAGGAGGAGGATTCCACCGGCAGAACAACTATTCGCGAGCATATTCGCTCGCCTCCTTCCCGAAGAACCAACACCTTCCGAGTCGCGCACATTATCCCAAGATGCTGAGGGCAGCCGTCCTGTTGCTGGATCGGGCACGGACTCTGCAGAAACACATTCAGAGCCGAAAGGTCCTCTTCACCCTTGGGCAGAAGCTGCCCTTCGTCGAGAAAGAGATAACCCCGAACCCTTCACGACACCTCAACTGGCTCCTCCACTTCAACCGCCAGAACGCCCAGAACTCGAACTTGATTTCAGTAAACTTCCCAAACGACGTCTGGGCAGCACCTATCCCCATCTCTCCCAGCAATCTCGCTTCATCATCCGAGAGGCATGGGCTGCATGGGCTGCATGGGAGCGAGATGACGCTCCTGAATCTTCCTTGATTCGTCGGCGGGAATTAGCGTCTGGCGAATGGATCATTATACGACACCGAGGACAACACGAAGGCGATGTCGGGATCGTATATCGTACGGACAGAACGAGGGAAGGTCGTCGTGGCTATTGGGTTTTCTTGGTCCCTCGACTAGCTTCCAAACATGAACGGCTACAGCTTGTTGAGGGGAAGGAAGGAGATGACAAGGAGAGGGAGCGCAAGCGCAAACGAGACCAGAAGCGGCCCACTCGGTGGTCTCTACGTCTATTCGACCACAGAGAGTACAGAACGGAGGAGATCAGCAAGTTGAAGGAGAAAGAAACCTTCCGATACAACAAACGAACCTTCTCGCATGGCCTTGTCCTCCGCTTTTTCCTGGAAACAAGTTTAGATCCTCGATTTCCCGTTCTTTCCCCCGAATCATTGCGTTTATTTGTTCAATCCCGACATCCATTTATCCTTCAGTCTACTTTACCATGCCTGGAACATTGGAAGTTCGAACATGGTGAAGCTGTCACCGTCAAGAACATGCCAGGCGTCATGAGTGTGGTTTTGGAAGTAGCAGAGAATGAGGGCACTTGTCGCGTTGAAGTCGGGGAATGGTCCCAGGACACTTATTCGGACGTCCATGTCATTCCCATGCGGCTTCTATTAAAGGTCGTGCGCCCAGGTGATTACGTTCAAGTGGTTGCTGGTGTCCATGTTGGGCTAGAAGGTCTAGTCACCCAGTCAAACGGTGCCGAAATTCATATCTTTGAACTTACGTCCGACAATGACAACCGCGATACTCAAACTCCCTGGCAGACTCCAAAGGGCAAGTTGGCTCGGATCCAGCACAACATGGTAAGCGTTTTGCCTCTATACTTAGACATGTCATTTATTTCTTAGTACAGGATGCCATTCTTCATGTCAATTCGGTCAAAGTCATCCCGCCTCCCTTTACCATGGACCATGGACCTTGGTATGACGTTCGTGTTGTCGTCGAATCTGAAAAGGATTCTCATTACGACGTTTACCATGGATGTGTTGGTGAAATCAAGCGTGTTCGGCGTACTGCTCCTAACAAGTTGGGCATCACTGTTTACCTGTTCCGGTTCGACTCCTCGACGGAATTCGAACCTGTACATTTACTCGATGAACGGTAAGCATCATCCATCAAGTTTATTGTGTTATTACTAAAAAAAGTTCATATTGTAGAACTCGACAGCCATTGCTCGTAGCGCGTCCACTACCGGAGTATTACCGTCAGTATCGCATCGATCCCGAGTTGGATAAGATGTATACGGGTCGGCCTCCGTGGTTTGGCGTCCGAGTTTCAATAATCAAAGGTCACCATAAAGGAACGGTCGCTGTCGTCAAAGATGTGAATAGTCAGTGTTCACCGACTCGCCGTATCAAGCTACAGGTTGAACTGCAACGAGCTGGCGAGGTAGTCAACCGGTTAGAATGGGTGTCTTTGAAGGATGTCCTGGAAGAAAGAACAAAAAAACCTCTCTACCTGTATTGGCCGGTTCTCAAGTCCTCCATATTCGCTCCCTTGCCGCACGACTTGGTGCCGGAGCGATTGTGGGCTCCTCAGAAGAAGCAGAAGAAGGTGAAAGAAAGGAACTGGGATACGGAGACAGTGGAAGGACCTTCTGTGACGGAAGAACCCCTTGGACTGCTCGAAGACAGTGTTGGGATGGAGAACAACGAAACAGATGATGATGAGGCGGGTGATGTCGATGAACAGGAGAACGTCGAGATAGACGACCCTTGGAGTGTCTGGAATCCAAACAATGAATCTGGCATTACTCACTCTGTTGTCGAGGCCGAGAACTCCGATAATCGCATCTCCAATGAATCTACCTATTTATGGGATAGAACAGCGTTTTCTCCTTCCTGGAGTGCAGGCTCTATCGAGTACGAGATCCAAGCAAAACTCGACGGGCTCTTCGATAGCTTGCCTGCCAACTTGCGTTCCCCTTCACTGTCACCGCTGCCCTCGCCGTCTGCTCCCCGTATTCCAGCAGTGCCGATGCACTGGTTCCTTCATCCGAAGTTGGTCAACATGATCTTCCAGGTGAAGGTCAAGTCCAAGGAGATCTTCATCGAGACCAGCATGAGACCGACAGGAATTGTTGCCATGCGTAAGAAAGGACGCGGGAAGGAAGACGTACCTAACGGCGACGTCGTCAAAGCTGTTCCCAGGAATTTCGGCAGCCAGTCCCTTATGGTTATCGTAGGCGGCACGGAAGACGATATCGGAAAGGTCGTTCGAGGGATCTACTATTTCTTCAACCAAGTCCATCGCGAAGAAAGTAAATGGTGGATGGCCGTCACCGTCAATCCTCAATTCACTTGGTTGCGTGCAGAAGCTCCTCAATTCCTGGATCTCGATCCCGAACACCTGGCAATAGTAGAAGAACCCAGCGAGAACAGGAAGAAAGCACGAGAGGCGTTTGAAACTGTACGTGCCGCTGCCAGAACACAGCCGCCGGAAGTTCGACTGCCGTACGATTCGGCAAGTAGTCATCGGGACTACATTCGCAGGCAGCTGATCTGGAATTAGGGAAGGTTTCAGGGTACAAGCGTCCACTTTTCATGTTTCATTCGCTTGGCATCTTGTTTTGGACTTTTTGTATACTTACAGCGAGAATTTACTACTTGCGGCATATTTTTATCAGGACGGCAGTAGTTTTGGACCGTCAGATGAGATTAAAACAATGGATAGGTAATTTGAACACCTTCTCCTCTTACCATTGCATTCCTCTTTGTAGACATGGATATCAGTCGTCTCGACAGGATTCTCAAACCCCACAAGACTACCATTCCCCTCAAAGATTGGTCTTATCGCAAAGGCTTCCTCCCTCGCAGGGACAGCGATCGTTCCGCATATGTTGGATTCTCTATCGAGTAAGTCGTCAACCCAGCTACTTCGAGCAATAGCTGATAGACGAACCTTGTAGCGCCCTTGCGCGAGAATCAGGAAGCCTGCAAAGTTGCTTTCAACGCCTTGCTCGGTACCGGGAGGCCGCAATTGTTGGGTTCGGTGTTACCCATGGCCCCAACCTGCCAGGACACAGGCACTTGAGGGGAGACCCCGCCATCCTGGAAGCACTGTTGGAATTACTTGAAATCCTTGGATATCATTGTCTAAAGGTGAGCATAGTTACTATAGATCGTCCCAGATGCTGACCGACACCGACGTATAGGCATCGGCTGACGCAGAATCACTGCTTGCACAGTGGGCCTACGATGGACACATTGACGCGATCATTGCCACCAATACACTTCCACTAGCTCTGGGAGCACCAGTCGTGTTGCGTGAGATCCTGTCGTGAGTCTTGGGTGTTGCTTCTTTATGATCTAATCTAATCAAAACGATTGACAGTACCAGCAATGGTGATGTCGAGGTGGATGTTTACGACGCCGCAGTTCTCGAGCGCACCACAGGTATCAATCGAGCGGGAATGGTCCTCATTCTCCTGCTCAGTGGCTACATCTGCCCGTTGGGAGTTACAGACTCTCTAGCCAAGGACCTAGCCGCAAAGACCAATATCGGCGATATGCTTATGGACGCGATGGACACCTGGCTCGGCATCAACCAAGGAAAGCTTGAGAAAGCTTTCTATAATATCAACCTGGAACTCTGCGAAACTTTGGAGACGAACCCAAATAGAGTGTTGTCGAGACGCCACGCAAAGCTTGCATCTTACTTTACATGGCTATGGCCTCGAGAAGAACTGGCGCTCTATCTGTACAACAAGCGCCAGCGTCAGACGCAGTTGGCAGGCTTCGCTATGCTTCGGGGTTGGTATGACATCGTTGATGTGGCTCGGCTTCGTTTGTGGGGAGTTCGTCATCTTGGATGGGAACACGCAGATTCATCTGCCATTGTACGAGATGGTGGGTTGTCAATTTGGCAGGCGGTCATAGCCAGTGTGCTTTTATCTGTACGTGAAGTTGTTTCAATTGATAATCGGTACACATCTAACCTAATGCTCAGCCCGTCGCAGAATACGATCCCGAGAAGCAGATTATCAAGGCTCGGTACTTGCGTGCAAAAATCCTCTCTGAGACAGCGATGAGGACACCACGCAATGGTCTAAAGTGCACTCGCTTTCTCGTGTCTTTGAAACACGTGGGAATCGCAGCAAGGCTTCCAATTGCTGACAAGTCGGTTTCTCTTCGAATCCCGGACTTGGTGAAGCGGTATATCAAAGAGAAGCTGGTATGCTGTTCCCAAAATTGTAGGCGCAGTGCCATGTCTAACTATGCTTCTCAGTTCATCGATAATGTTGTCGATAGCGACGACGACGACGACATGACGCTTTCGGCTTCAGACCGAGAAGGTTCAGAAGATCCAGGAGAGGCAATGATGGTAGAAATGGTACAGGAGGTAAAAGAAGAATCGGCTGAGTAGAGGATCATTACTTATCGTGCCTATCTGACTTATAACATGTATAGTATCTCGACGTTGTGTAAGATAAAGCACAGGTTGTATAAAGCATTCTGATTCGTGTCACTAATCGTACATCAACTCTTGAACAGCTATTCTACAACAAATTCGTATCAAACACAAGATTAAGACGTCAGCGTTGGAGGCGCTTGACTAATTAGATAGTCTTGCAGCCAGTTGCCCCCTCTCTGTAAGTCATCTTCCCCAAGCTCGTTAAATAGTGCCTCACCGCCATCTTCATAGATTTCATACGCCCTTGCAACCTTCGCATACCAAGTGGAGCCAATACCCAAAGCGTCGTAGACATCGACTGCGTTAATCTTCTGTTCGGGTGGTGAGCGTTTAGAATGACAGGTGAGGTTATCAATACTTACTGACATGCCTTTAGGACGAGTCCTGGAGTACTCCTTGACGCATGCGCAAGCGAACTTCCAGTGTTCGAGGGACTGAGTACGATTGAGCTGCTTGTTACGACGTTCTTGAAAGTCTTTCCACCCCGGTCGAACTTCTAGCTGTTTCTTCACCCACGCAACACGTGTAGGATTACCCGTGCTCCGCCTTGCCTGCTTCTTGCTTGTCATGTTTGCGTTAGCCTTGATGAATAGATTAGGTGTGTGTCATGATCGTATATTTCGTTCGCTCACCACCAAAGGGATAACTTCCAGATAAAGCGTGTCTTGAGGTGGGAAACGCAAGTGCGGCGGATTGTACAATGAACCCTTGGGGTCTTCAGGTCGGAAGCATGTGCAAAAGGTACAGTGCCATGATTGATCTGTCTGGTCGTGGCTGTAACTGATTTGTACAGTGTCGCGTCCTATTCAGTTTATGGGCAAAAGGTGAGTGTTTTTTGCTTCTATCTCGAACATATTAATCGACTGACCTGGAATGGCCGCATGCGTCTGTTGTAGGCTCATCATGAGCTCCAAAGCACAGATAAAGTTCCTTCCGGGACCACCAACGTCCAGTGCGATCTTAACGGTTACATCGGCGAGCTGGGGTCGTTTAAACACAGGGAATTCCTCGACCCGTGGATCAGATACGATGACAGAAACCGGCTACCAAATATTAGACTCGAGATATCAATGAGTCAAATAAAGCTCACGGCATAGGAGGTCCTGGCATTTTGGAAAGTCGAGGTGCTGAGAGATGGGTTGGATAATAGCTGAGACGAAAGCTGGAATAAGGGTAAGAAGCGGTCTACATTCCCTGACATTGTTACTCACATCCTGCGATGAATAGTTGGGTGCGATAACATTGGGAACTATCTGAAGAGGACCGTGGCTGAAAGGCGCAAAGGCTGACATCCCGTTCCGGGCAGTCAGAGCACGAGGGTCGATGCTGTTGATGATCTGTGCTTGCATGGCTCCCTGAGATGCGGGTTGAGGAAGCGAAGGGAGCAACGGTACATGAGAAGCCGGGGTTGCGTTAGGAGCTGCGTTGATGATCTGCGTCGTCTTTGGTGGATGCCGAAACTCATTGGCAGGATTGCGTATGATGTCGGTGAGGGTCAGTCTCTTGGACTTTGCCATGTGCTCCACCTCTGCAGGTCCGAGCTGAGTTGGCCAAGTCTCTGGACGTGTAGCGATGATGGAAGCAAGTTGTTTACGGTTCATTGATCTTCCAGAGGGTATGTTCAGTTCAATTCGGTCTGGTTGTGCATTGACTCACTGGAGTTCCTTATCGGTGTACGGGGCTCCTAAGTTTTGCATAGCTGCTTGTTCGTCCATAACGGTGGAAAGAGGAAAGTGTGGTAAATGAAAAGGGACGCGGTAATCATTTAAGTATGTCGGTCGGAATGCGATTAGTGAACATGTCTACGTAACGAGAAAGGAAATGCATCCGTTGTATTCACTGTCAATCTACGCGTTTGATCACGCAGCGTCAATTTCAACAGTGTGCTGAATTACAGACAATACACTGTTCACTCTGGACAAATTCACATCTTGGGCGTAGTTCAAGCCCAGTTGACCCATACAAGCATTCAGTCATGACCAGAAGACAGCCTCTGCAAGGGCAAGGCGTGTTTGCAGTGCCTTGCCACCGTTGCGACTCTTTCAAGGAAGGAGACGCCTCCGATAACG
This sequence comes from Paramarasmius palmivorus, assembly GCA_037176845.1. Classification (NCBI taxonomy): domain Eukaryota; kingdom Fungi; phylum Basidiomycota; class Agaricomycetes; order Agaricales; family Marasmiaceae; genus Paramarasmius; species Paramarasmius palmivorus. Next base: position 5,171 of record JAYKXP010000250.1, on the reverse strand, counting down.
AAGGAGGAGGCAGTAGAGGTCGGCTTTCCTCTGTTCACGCGCATCCTCACGCTTTGCACTAACGGAAGTGATCGCATTACTATCTAAGGGAGTATTCTAAATACAGGAATAGGTGTCAGAACTCGAGTACCCGCGAGCGATCGAGCGCTAGTCCCGAGCGTCTGACAGTGGGAACTGTGGCCGTTGTGGCTGCGCGTTGTGTTGATTGTGGTCTTTGTCTCGAGGAGGGTACTGGGTACGCACGTGACGGATACCCCCCAGTGGGGTTTTATCTGACGCTATCCGACGCCATTTGATGCCCTTCCCATTTGTCGAATAACGTCGGATGGTGTCGGATAGCGTCCTTAAGTGGGAGTTTTCACGGACGTTATCAGACGTTATTGGACGCTACCTGATAATTTCTGACACAGTACTGGTTATGGGTATTTCTTGGTTCTAGGCTCGGTTCCCTTTGGGTTTTATTAGTGTAAATAATAAAATATATATTCAAGAACATACTCTAATTACAATACGTCAACTCTACGCGTTACGCGTTACGACTACGAGTCAGCCGCGTATATACCCCACCGCTGGATCCCAACTATGCCCCAACCCTATGCCCTACTGCCCCCAGACACTGGACTCCCTGCTCCCTTACTCTCTACACCTCTTCTCCCAGCAACAAGTCTTCTCATGCAACGGTATCACTGTCCTTAGTAATATGGTGTTGTTAGGATGATAATGTGATATGAAAGGATCCCCTAGACTCACCGTAAGTTCCCCAAGGTACTGGCGTCCAAAGTTGGTCCAAAGGTAGCCTAGGAGTCGCGTTGCAGTGAGAATTCAGAATCAAAGGCGAAAGGAGATTCAAAACGTACCCAAAGCCAGTCTTTCCTGAATTTAGAACGTGTATCGTATGTCCTTGAGCACGGATAAAGCAGATAGCGTAGGATACAAGTTGGGTAGAGGAGATGGTGGTGGTAGGAAGGAAAGAATGGGACGTGGGAGAAAGTGTCTCCGAAGTCAATTTGACCCTGACTCGCGCACGGACCAGCGGCGAGCTCGAAAACTTTTCAACGTGTTTTTCCAAGTTCCTCTGTCCATTCTGTAAAGTCCCAGATATATTTTCTGAGTATACGTCAGGTGAATATCGGCAGACATCGAATTTCTCAGATGGCATCGGATGGCATCGAATCACGTCAAGCAACATCTCGTTGGGGATACCCAGCCCGCGGTGACCCAGGCTCCGTCGATACATGCTTGCTCGTCACTTAGGGATCGGTTACAGGTCTAAGTTCTTCGCTGCACCAACCCGGATCGCTGAATCGGCCCTATCCAGAAACGAAGTTTTATATATTCGGTGGCTGGATAATGCTCCCAATAACCGCCATCCTCCAAATCGTTTTGGCTATCCTACAAATACAAGGCCTGTTCAATTATTCGACCAACTCGCCATCATCAAATATTCGTTGATCTCGAAAATGTAATAGGATTGGTTGGTGGCTTTAAGTTCGAGTAGAGAGTCAATGGTACATTGTGTTTCCTCTCTGATGGACACTTCCTCATCACTCTTTTGCGCGTTTTACTCTCTTGCTTAGTCCTTAAAAATTTCGTTATTTATTGCAAGTCCTGTCCCTACAGCGGCTCGTATTCGAAAAGTCGTCTTTCTACAAGTGGTCCTTCAGAGCTTCGGACTCCGGAGAATCCACTGTCTTCTTAATGTGCTCCCACGGGAACTCGAACACGTGCACGCAGGTTGTACTCGTACCATCACTGCCCACAGCCATTCCCGCTACAGCACTACTACCTATACAGGTAAAACTTCAGCTATCTGAGGTGTATCTTATACTCATGGAATTGACACTATATCTTCAGCTCTGCACTTTCTTGACTCTGTAATTTCGCCAACGTCAATAGCTCAACGTCGCGAATTAGGATTCCGATTATTCACGACCAAACCAGTGCTCGTATATCACGATTCTAGGTGAATTATACCCTTCAATACAGTATCCTGTTCTCTAGCTGGGCATCAGAGCAGAACAGACATTCTGCATTAATAGACCAAATCTCCACGTGTATCTGGTAAGTTCTTTACCTTGAGCGGGTGCATGTATTTCGAGCTGACAGGCATCAGTTCTTAGCACCAAAGGAACGAACATGCCGCAGACAGTGATTTGTAATGAAGACGACGCTTCTGATCCAACAACGCCCTCAGCCCTTGCTCTGACAGGACAGGTCGCGCACCATCGTCCCCTGCTTCCACCGATAGAGAGAATACCCACGGAGACTCTCGACGCGATTTTCACAATCGTCCACGAATCTTCAGGATATTCGTTGAACATATCCTCGAAACCTCCTTCGCTATCCCTTCCTTTATCCCAAGTCTGTTCCCGCTGGCGGAAAACGATCCGTTCGCGGCCTAGCCTATGGGCATCCCTCCTCATTGACGTAGATCGTGTCCGTGAGGGGATTCTACACATCTTGAAGGTTCACCTTGAAAATGCGGGCTCGCACCCACTGCGGATAGAGCTTAGAGACAGGTCTAATACGAGATCAATCTCTGGCATTGATGTTCTGAGGATGATCATCCCGGAAATACAGAGATGCGAAGAGTTTACATTCTACGGGGGGTGGTCAGGGTTCGCTGTGCCCGCACACTATTTCGGTGGCTCCTTTGCCTTTCCTCACCTACACACCTTGATCACGAATGCTTCATTCACTATACTGTTAGAAGAGTACGGACTGGCACGTACCTTCAGTTGGTTTTCACACGCCCTGAAGAATGCACCGAAACTCGTGACAGTAGAATCACTCAACGTTGTCCCCTCAGAACTTTTCCCCTGCCACCAGCTCACGACCGTTCGTAGTGGTCGATTGGAAGTTACCGAAATGGCCCGTATCCTCCTCTCCTGCTCGAATTTGAAGAAACTGGTGGTGGACACACTGTCAGACGATGGTCCTCCACCGGATGTTATCGTTCATTCGTCACTGCGAGAACTTACAATACGCACCCCCCCGGATTGGCTCGTCGAGATTGTGAACTCACTTGCGCAATTTTCGTTGCCCGCATTGCAAATGTTTGAGTTGGACATATCGGGCGACTCGGACGAAGTTCAGGTTCCTACAGGTCTTACTTCAGCTGTCGTTGCAGCTATCCAATGCTTTTCTGCGTCATTGCGGAAATTGGTGCTGATGGTAGGGGCTCGGGATATAGACCGAACATTATGCAGGGACGTTCTTCAAATCTGTCCCGATTTGTATTGTTTTGGATTCAAGGTCTACGCTGTACACCCGGAGGACGACAGTGGAACAGAAAATAGAATCCTCCATCTCATCCAAGACCTCACAATCACAGACACATCCCAAGCTTTCCTAGCCCCCAAGCTCGTGGAACTTTGTCTGCTCGAGTTCGACTCACGCATGACAGCCGAGTATGCTACTACTTTTTTGGATATGGTCGAGTCCCGGAGTGCTGCAGTTGGGGTTACTAGGTTGATGGATGCCGAGCTACAGTATTTTCATGACTGGGAACTTCAACCTGGGCCGAATCATATTGATACCTGTATCTCTGACTCCTCGATTGTGGAGAGGATCGAGGTACTCTCTCGAAAGGGCATACATTGCGCAATTGTCTCCATCGATGATTGAAATACGAAGGACCACGTTTTTTTGATCTTGTAGCTTCGTAAATCGAGGCTGTAAAGAGTAGTAGAGAACCATATATGCATACAAAGTACACAAAACTGAGTGATCTGACACCCACCTTTTCCGTGGTACATACAACATGACATTCCAATTTTGGCGTATTATCATTTTGGATCTATATATATGCTGCGTCTTCAACGGAAAGTGTCAACATTCATATATGCATAGTCCGACGCGAAGCCCCCTCTTAAGACTTCGAGAACGAGATTCCCGCCCATGTGGTCAGAGGATGTTTATTCTTGCAAACGGTGTCCGAGATATTACACCCTAATAAGCTACGAAGGATTCCTATCTCTGCTCGCAGTCATTTAACAACGAAAGGGAGCGGCGGTCACAAGAGCACTGAAGAGGATAATGGACGCGGTATCGACTGACTACTACCGCCGCTCACAGTGCCAGACAATAGTGCTTGTGATCATTGCTGCCATGAAGGGACGATTCGAAGTTTGGAACACTTTTTGCCAAGTACGGGTAGGCATTTCATAAGAATGTTCCAGGGACATTCACCAGAGCAGTTCGTTTATGATGGCCTGTGGATTGCAGAAGCTCAGGTTGAATGTCACCCTTGGCGGACAAGGTTGAAGTTTGTGTTATAATAATTCTAGAGGAGATTAAATAGTAAGGGAACAGAGAGAAAGTAAAGAGAGCACAACGCACGAATAATAACTGACTGAAAGTCTGAAACCCTTCGAAGCGACCATGATAGTTGATGCGAATTCATCCACTGAGAAACCCGCTGAAATTTCCGTCGACGATAGCCCTATAGCCATAGATGGAAGAGTATCATAGGATGTCGCTAGAGTGTCGTCAATTTGCTGGCACGGTACCGTCCCTCTGAGTTTCTTATCGATTTCTTGAAATATATAAGTGAGAAATCGATGCAAATCGTAAAAGTACATGATTTCTTGACGTACTTTGCGTGCTTTATCGCAGCGTGTGCGCGACGAGGAGATCGTGGTCAGGCCGACGCTCTCACAATCCACCTCACCGACACCTACTATCCCCGGAACACCTGGACCAAAACCTCAAACTCAGCTATTCGAAATGTTGCGTCTGGTTTTCCTCGCTCGCGGAGATACACAAGACATTCTTGGGAAATGGCGGCTTTTTCGTCGATGCCCAATGAAGGGATATTCCTAAAAGTTTTTGTTACATATGGAGCGTTCAGGTTCGTTATATGTGGGTTATTCGCGGTTCCACTTCAGCTCTGGTTACTTCTCGGGTGTCTGGTACTCGAATGCTACAATATCAGCTAGTGTGAACCATGACTAGTGTGCGAGGAAGAGGATGGTGGCACCGACATCTCTCGTTTTCTCTCATCATGCAGATCAAGGACACCAGGATAAGTTGACAGATTCGTCTGGAAGAGCTCTTGTTGAAGTAGTGCTTGGGTTGCAGCAAATTCGTAGTGTGTTGAGTGTCGAAGGCTGCTGCAAAATGTGTTTAAAGCGTGTCCATGATGAGAGGAATCGACACGAATCGTTCGA